>VUQR01009996.1:52246-89305 GCA_015108515.1 Hemichromis elongatus | reverse complement strand
TGGAGCTTTCTAAGGCCAGAGAAGTGTAAAAATCACAATAAAACTTCAATTTATGCTTGATTAAAAGTGTTCACGTATGAAGATTTGGAGGAAGACCAACATCTTTTAGCTAATGCACATCTGCTCACGTCTGGTTAGCCTCCAGCTGTTCTGCTGAGGTGCAGTGCACAGATGCTTGGGAGTTTTGGGGTCTTTCTGATTCTGGCTGCGATCCCGACATGGGTGCAGGGTGAAACATTTATTCATGCTATTCTTCACATTCCTTATCAGTATCAATACAACTGCAGATATTGTACTTCACATAATATTCAGAGTATAAGAAAATTGATGATTAATGCTCATATTAAACATGGCCAAAGTTTGCAAAAAAAAAAATCAGGTCAGCACGTAAACGTCAGCCATTTTTGAGGCTGTGCCAGCAATAGCATGAATGCCAAGTGAAATGCAGCTTTCAGTACACCTGTGTTTTTACTGCAAAGCTTTTGCTGAGAAAAAGGTTTCTGTAGTTCAACTTAAAGCCAAGAAGCAGCGCAGTTAAAGTGAGAGATGAGTAAATGGGAACCATGCGCATGCAAAGCGATGCATTCTGCTGTGTATAAACGTACAGAAGACACAGATGGCCTGCCAGAAGAGATGGTGAGGTTAGACATTGAGCTGCCCATTATTAGTCTTTCTCGGGGGTAACTGTCCTCGCAGGTGGAGTCAGTGGTTTCGCCAGGATCCTACAACACAGACAGCAAACAAAGAAAGCTCTGTGCTCGTAGATGCAGTGCTGGCTTTTTCCTATGGGACTAAAAGATGCAAGAAGTCATTTTACCTCCTTCTGTAAGAATGAAGGAACTGATTTGCTCATCTTCTTCAGGTGGTCTGGGTCCGAAAATAAGGCCGAGGAGGGCGATGCGATAACAGAAGCTAGAGCACGGTTAGTTGGGAAGCAGAAGATTAAAATACTGATTAATTTTCCAGTATGATTGCAAGGAAATGTATATCCCCCGGAGACCCAGCCTAATTATGTCCTATGCAGTGGACACAAAGTCACAAAAAAAGTCAAACTTAAACTGAGAGATTCTTATTTTATCCTCTTGAGAACCGAGGAAAAAAAAATAAGGAATAAGGGAGTTTCTACCATCGCTAATACGTCTGACATCAGAAGTCAGGTCCTGTCTTCTTTCTTGTCCTTTGAGAAACAGAATTAAGAATCAGTTATCTCAAATTGTTTCTACATATGGAAGATTCGGGCTTTAGCATTGAGAACGTGCTCACGTGGCGATAAGGATGCGGTGATATCCTCCATACTTTTAGCCAAATTTTTGGGCCGTGCTTCTGCTCGCCGCAGTGCTTTCCTTATAGGATTCTGGTCATCATCATCGGTTTCACCTGCAAATCAGAGGAAAACGCTCCGATTAACTTAATCGACTTAAAAGCTGAGGAAACACCATGAAGCCCATAATTGGCTCTGATTAATGGCCGTTTTCTCGATCCTGCATGCATGGCGTGGAAATTTTTAGACTTGGCAAAGGTAGAAGGAAGGTTTGTCTATTGAAGGATAAATAGTCTGAAATATTTTTAATAAATTGTTCAAGGAAAAAACGAAGCATGGGAAAAATTGCAGTCACAGTATCCTACTTCAATATTTTCTGTTATTGGCATTGCAATGCAAAGGAAAGAGGCTAATCTGCTAATCTTTGACAGCTGATTATGAAACAGCTTTTGATCAGCTGATTATTGCAGCTCCATTTACCCTGAGTGTACAGATGAAATTCCAAGTATTTGCAGTTTGACATTTACAATTAGGTAATAATGAAAATACAAAAGAAAAGAAATTAACCTTTAAACAATTCAAGGTTTGAGGAATACTATATAGCACTTTAAAACTACTGTTGGTGAAATGTTTCCTGTTTTCTGGTTTTAATTAAGTAACCCAGCCCACAAATTAAACACAGACAGCTAACTGCAGGTACACAGTCTGTTTACTGAGATTTGCTGTTGCCAACACAGATAACCCGACACGGACACAATGTCAAGGACACAGCTGGATCCAGGCCATGATGACAAACTGTGTAGGAGTTTACACACAGGAGTACGACCCACACAAAACAGCTGTTGAAAAAAACTAGATTGATATTTGTGATTAATGGGCGCATGCTCGTAAATTTATTTTCTCCTTTAGTTGATGCAAACTGCTTTAAATTTATCTATGCAAAAGTCTCATTTTCCAACAAGAAATACTATGATATACTTCTGAAAGTAAGTTTCAGTCTGAGTTGTTGTTTTTTTTAAACTAAACTTTTAAAGTTTAGTTTAAAAAAATGGTTTCCAAGTGAATTCAATTTGAATTTAAAGGTTTTGTAAATGGTTCCAGCAACCCACTGGTACTACTTGCAGAGTTCACCCATAGATTGATACAGATCACCTATGTTCAAACAGTCCCGGGCCAACTTGGATTTACTGTAATTTCCTGTGCCCATGAGCACAACTGGTCTGCGATGGGTCTCGCTGAAGTAGAGACTGCTGCTCTACATATAGACAATCTCTGACTTTTTAACTATTTTATAGGAGTTGTTGCGTTGAGTTACAGTAAAAAGTAAAACGTTAAAATTGGTGCTTACGTTTTGAACTGTTCCTCGAGTTGGACCAGGTTTCGGATGTGCTGCTCACAGAGGACTCCTGGCCAGTGTCTGAGCTGCTGTAGTTTGCCCACAGGGGGCGCTGACTCATCTTGTTGACCTTCCTGCTGTATCGCTCCTCAGAGCTCACTGGTGTGCTGGCCCTCACTGGCCCAGTCAGGTCGAGTTCATAGCCAGATTTGCCCTCTGACCCGTCATCCTTCACGGCCGGAGCGAGCGAAGTGTGCACGCTGGTCTTATCTGTCATCCCCAGGTAGTGCCGGTAGTCTCTAGGAACAAAGGCACGTGCTCGTGGAGTCAGAGCCTCCGTTTCCTCTGATCTTCTCGGCACCATCCCTTTCTCAGGGTTCTGCCTTTGCTTTCTGCTCTGAGAGTGAACAGGGCTAACATCCTTTTTCAGTTTACTTTGATCCTTTTCATCGGGAATGCTCAGAGCGAACATGCTGGTGGCACGACGCATAGAATTACCCCGACTGCTCGAACAACTAAAGCTGTCTTTTCTGCTCTTAGGAGGACGACTCTCTTTTCCTGAGCTGTTTTGTGGTTTTGAAGTTTTCTCCTCTCTGCTGGAATCTTTTGAGCTCTTTCGGGACAATCTTTGTTGGCCTGACTCAACTGAGTTATAGTTAGGTGGGTTGTTTTTGCCATCACCCGGTGGCCTGGACCCAGAGCCCGTCTGTCTGTCATGTGGGGACTTTGATCGATTCAGAGGAGGTGGAGATGACTTCGTCACAGCTGTTCTTGTTTTCTCAACAGCAGAGGATAGTCTGTAAATCTCTGGATCAACAGCCTTTAAGTCCTGAGACGACAGCTGGGCACTTATTCCCTCTTTCCTTTTGGGACTTTTAGGTTTGTCAAAGGAAAATGATCCCTTGGAGTCTGATGTGGCCTCATCCCAGAACTCGCGTAGAGTGTTAAACTGGGCTCGGCTTGTGCCAAGGCTCGGAGACAGTCTGTCTATTCTCTGATTCAGTGGTATGACAGTAAAATTTAGATAGTTTCTGTCATTGTTTTCCTCGTCACTTCCTGACTCATTGCCAACTGACCTCAGGTCGTATTCTGACTTTGTGAATCTTTTATTCAGCTTTGCCTGATTTGCTCCACGACCCACCTTACCGTCTCCGAAAGCTTTAGGTTTGCCGGTATAAAACATGGGCTTGTTCCTCTCCTGCTCCCAGAAGGATTTGAGCTGCTTTATTCTCTCTGCTGTGTTTTCTTGGTTTTGCATCGCCTGCCTATTTAGATGAGGACTGTTAGTCCTGTCCTTATTGGACGAGTCCACTTTTCTTTTTGGAGACATGCTCGAATGAATGCTTTTATCCTCACCTGAACCTCTGTGAATTTGTGTTTTTGTGGTGATCTGCACATCATTCCCCGGTTGCGTATAGTCCATGCACACATTGTTTCTGGTTAAACAGAGCTTCTCAGAATCCAGACTGGCCCTTGTTAGAAGATCTGTATCCAGCTGAGTCACAGGGACACTTTTTGGGAGCTCTTCTGGCAGCAGGACTTCTCTTGGTTCAGAAAAGCCGTCCGGTTTGTCTAAAGAAATGCTCTCAGACTCTGGACTGATGGCCGTCCTTGCTGGTACCCTGGCTGTGCAATAAACCTCAGCGTCTGAACTTCCTCTGTCACTGGATAGCAACTTTAAATAATCTGACTTGTTTGTTGAATCATTCATGCCCTCTTGGGGAAAATTAATCACCAGATTGTCTGCTTGCTGGTGGTTATTTAAATGAACACGCTCTCCCAGATGTGTAGTGATTAGCAGCTGCTGCTCTCTTTCATCACTTGGATTTGAAGCATATTTATCAGAAATCTCTTTCCCGCTGTATATTCCAGGAACCGACGCCATATCAGACCTTTTCTCGGTCGTCAGCTGAGCAGATTTTTGACCTTTGTCTCCAGGTGAGACCGACTTCCCAATGAGTATTTTAGGGCCTGTATTGCTTTTCTCCCAGAATGACTTCAGATGAGATATTTTAGGTGGTTGGCTTTCATCGGCGTTATCGTTCACATCTTGTGAATGCATTCTCTCTCTGGTACCCGTCTTCACCTCCTCTTGTGATTCAATCACTTCCTTGCTGACTCTTCTGTCAGCAGCTCTAAGCTCTTTGTCATCATTGATCTGTCTTTGCATATGATTCCTCTTTGTTTCAAGTGTCTCCTTCTTTCTGTCACTTATCAAATCCCCAGCATCTTTCGACAATAAATCCTCAGCTCTTAATCTACTGACTTCCACATGTTTGTCAGGGCTCTTTGAAACCACTGGATCATCTGAATTTAGCCAATCGCTGCTGTCTGTGCTGCGGCTGAACCAGTCCAGCACCTTTGCAATGGATTCCTCGTCCTCACCAGTGGGACTGGTGGCCTGAGTGGACAACTTAAACACATTAGCATGATTTGACCTCTGGGTTTGCTGATGAGACTTGTCAATGAAGTTGAGATCATAGGATACAGGGCGACCCGGATCTAAAAAGCAAAGTGGGAAAATAGAATTAGATACTCAGCTTTACTTTAATAAGCAGCGGGATTATAACATCAATTTAATGAATGAATAAACCAGTGTTAGTGTACAAGGTGCGGCCTACAACTCACAGAGGAAGGCAAAAAGCTTTTCTGACTTCAATTTTAGCTCTCCCTTCAAGATCTTCTCCTTGTTCACCTCTGGATGCATTCCAGCTCTCTTTTAAGCTTTAATCACTTTTCACTGTGATGCTTGCTGAAGTTTTGACCCATTAAATTAAGTTTAAACGCCCCCAAAGGTTCTGACCTTTAAATTTTTCATCTTTAAGTTGGTGGGAGCCTCTGGCTCTTTCTTTTATGTGTTATAAGCCGGTGCACAATGTTCTCCTTCGGCTGCCCTGGTACGTTACAGATAAGTTCAACGTTGACAGTCTGACTAAACTAAATTCGCAGAACACAGTGGAAAAAAAATGTGAAAAACAAAACAAAACACCGGCTTTCTCTCGGATAAGCTCCTAATCTGATGTGTCACCTTCAAGCTTAGACTGCTGATCGATCTCTTCACCCGTGTTGATCCCCGGCACGAATGTCGGGTCACCTTAAACCTGAATTTGAGGTTAGATTTCTGTGCAAGTTTGAGGTTCTTGGTGAAATCACATATGTGCATGAGGAGTGCTTGTGCACTGCAGAAGTGCTGGAAGCTTGCAGAGGTGGAAAATAAGATGACGCTGAAGAGGAAATGGAGCTCATATAGCAGTATACTTTTACAGTGTTGTTGTATTGATGTCAGTGTGTGCTTCTGGGTCTTTTGGTTTTAGTATTTGGTCTAAACTAAAATATTTTAACAACATTTTAAGAGAGAATGAAACTTGCTAACCACAGCGAACCCTTGATTTTTCTTTCAGGCCATTGTCCCTTTTAATTGTTTCTTATATTTTGTTTTATGGCCTAATACATTCAGATAATCTTATTTTCCTAATTATGGTTTAGATCTTATTCTTGAACCTTAGCACTTTTCAAATGATGAATATTGTGCTTTTATACTTGCTACAAATCAGTATGTTAGACAGACGTCCACAGTGAAGTTAAATTGGATTTGCTAGAATTAAGATATATTATCTTCTGTTAAATTTCTGGGTAATGGGTGAAGTGGGGAAAAAAAAAGATCAACTGTCTGTCTGTAGCAGACAAACAGAGGAAAATACCACAATGTGAAAGATACATTTGGGGTCATAAGATAACTAAAAGATTAAGAATGAAAAAAATATTTTCCTAAAAAACAATGTTGTTTGAAAGAGAAATGAATGGCAGAAACCCCTGCTCTGTTGTGCCTTGTTACTGAACTTACCCAGAAAGTTTTGGGACAAACTCAGTTCCTCCTGCCTCATCGCTGGTCCCACACGGCTGTTGTTTTCTTTGTCCTGAATGTTGCTGGTAGGCAGCGTGACAAAATTCAAAGGTGGAAGCTCTCTTTGAGGTTGGTCGTCTCGTTCCTCACTCCTCTGCGATGTTCCCGTCTCAGCGGACATGTCATTCCTTGTGTATCTGGCCACTCTGGAAATGCACAGGTTGTGAGTTACAGTGGAAGGATGCCAACGTTTAATTACAGGTTCCCAGTATAAGTTTTCCACTGACCTGTCTCTTGTTATAGATGGTGGGTTTCTTTGTCTTTCCAGATTTGAATTGGAGGAAACTTGAGAGACTTCACACAGTGACTGCAAGGAGTTTTCATCTGCAGATGTGGATGACTGAGCTACCTGATTAGACACTGCACTTCTTTGAGAAATTTCATCTTGGCTCTTCAGGCCAGACTGATTAGAGCTCCCGCTGGATCCACGCTGCAGCCTCTGCCGTGGTGTAGGAACAATCCCCGCTGACCCCGGCTGAGTGTCCAACCCTAGGCTGTTGCTTTCCGACTGACTGAGAGGACGTCTGGAGAGAAAGGTCCTCTTCTTTGGCACTGGCCTGAAACCTACACAGGAGCCCTCTGATGTCTGATTGGCCTCACCTGCTGGGTGATTCTTCAGTGGAGAGACGGGCTCTGAGGACAGAAAAGATAAGAAGCTCACTGCGGGATACCCTCAGATAGCCTCGCAAAACTCTGTATGTTCAAATTTCAGTTCAGACCTGTCTCCAGTGACTCCTGGTCCTGACTGGCTGACGGGTAATGATTACTCCCAGGAGGCTCAACAACAATAAGGGAAGCACGGTTAAAAGGGTTATGCCTCGGCTTGAAGACAGAAAAGAATGAAATAAGCTGTAAATGCTACAACAGGACAAAAGAAAGTCCAGCCTGTTTTACAACACGTACCATTCTCGGGGAGCGGATCCCTGAATTTTGATTCTCTTTTTCTGCATCACTGGGGGGAAAAAAAATAGAAAAAATTATAAGTTCATTTTTTATCTAATATGTAAACAAAACTGTGCATGACCAGGATGCACGACAGTAATGAGTAAAAACATTAAAGAAGCAAAAGATGTCTGCCCAACCAAGCCACCCCAACATCAAAGGAGCAAACATATGAGAAACACTTGCAACATGTTTTCTATGTCGTGGCTGAATTAAATTAATCTAATGCAATTAATTTGACTGCGTTTAAATGTCATGTGATGTCATGAAGACCGGGGAAATAAATGCACTGCAAACCAACACTGTCAGAGTGCAAATACCTGAGAGGGGCTAAGTCAAATATTGACTGTACTGTAATAGAAGTGTGCTCAATGTGTGGCACCAAGTTACTTCACTACACAGTCGACGGTGTGACTTATCCAGTCTTATATTAAAAATAGGTCTTCAAAGTCTTACAATAAACAAGTTTCTATGGAAAATACAACTTCTCATTCAAATTAGAATGAGGATACGCAGATCCTAACATTTCTTTTTCCTTTTTTGCATAATTTAATTTCAAACATAACAACAACATCTCATAATGTCCCGTTCAGAGTGAGCTGAGAGTTTTATCGAGTTAAACACTTTGCCGAGAAGGTTGCCTTGCCGTGTTGTGTGGGGTACAGTAGCCGCTTCCTGGCTATAAAACAGATGTATTCCTTGTCAGCACCACCTATGTTTACACAGGCTGAGTCACAAGACTCGAGTACATATTCACACTAATACGGTGACGAGAGAGATAAACAGAGCTGGTTCAGCCTCAAGTGGTAATATCAGTGTCTGGTAGCGTGACATGTGAACGCATCCTTCGGGCTCCGTTTGTCAAGACAAAGGAAAGCTGACCAAGGATGTGAAAATAAGGAAATTAAGAGTTACAGAAGAGCTGGTACTAGTATCAGACCGATATTAGCACAGCAGGATCAATGCTTTGCTTTATCCTCTAAATTCAGTATGTAGCTCACTACAGTTACAGTTTGTTTTGGATACCATTAATACCTAAAACATGCGCTATGAGAAATGCCTGAACCTTTTGGTCTTGACTCTTCCCTACATGGCCTTGTATTTACTTTGCATTGTATCAAGAATAAAATTTGCAGTATTGCAGAGCACTATAGGAAACAATCGCGTACCTAATCTGCTGTGGCTGCTGTGCCTCCAGCTGTCTGGAAGGTTTCGGTGGAGGAACAATGTCTGAACCTCGACTGCTCGCGACCTTGGGTCTGTCGAGTCTAAGAGAACCATCTGCAGGAGAGAGTGGTTTGGAGAAGTCTGTGAATAACAACACTGCCCAGGTTGATGAAGCAGAATAATTCAGATTTTCACCAAACGTTCGGAGGGAATTCTTTCCTGTCCTCATTTTTGACCTCAGCACTCTATTTACCCCCGAAAGGCTAAAACATTTAAATCCAGCAGATCAGTAAAATCTGTACTTGCCTCTGTAGTGATAACAGGGTGCTGTGGTCAAAAATAGGAAGTGATTTTTTTTCCCAAAATGTGCATCTAAAATTCTTAGTGAACAGTGCAGAATGAGCAGACCTAAACTAGCCGCTTTTCCTTGTTTCATGGAAGCCAGGATGATTTCCGAGCCGTGGATCTTGTCCCTGTGTCTGCGTGACTTGGCCTCGTAAAACCACTCTCCTGTCAGGTACTTCAGTTTAGTGTCGGACTGGGGGGTATCGTTCACTATGTTCTCTAGTTTCCTGTCAGGATATAATAAAAAAATAAAGAATAAAGTAAAACAGACACACAAAAGAGAAATGAAGTGAAAATGCTCAAGTGGAGAGGTTTTCTCCGTATAATTTCTAGTTCTTTTATGCAGTGTGTTAATCCTAGCTGAGTGGCACATCTTGCTGAATGGCTATAGACACAAAAAAGAGCAAAAGTGAGACAATGCTCGCTTTTGGTTGCACTGAATGAAGAATCTGACACCATTTTAATTCACTTTGAGCAGGACTAATCTGCAAATATGGGGTGAAATACAAAGCCAAGAGCGCACAAAAGACAGAAAAACCACCAAAAACCATTTTAAAGATGTTCACAATGCAATCAACATAACAGAAATTCTCTTTTGTGTTTTTAATCTTGTGCAGTTTTTTTCAGATTTCAGCTTAAGCAAATGAAAAGCTTCTGATTTTACTGTGCAGGAATTCGGAAAACATTTCCATCAACTTTAAATTGAATCAAAGAGGGAACAAAAAAATTCCTCCGCCTTGAGCTGATTGCTCCAACTCATCTTTCCTCCTTCACAGAGGAACTCGGCAGTCATGTGAAAAAAGGGTAGCACATTATTACAGACTGTTGGCTTAATCCTTTTACACTAGACTGGCCGAGACACAGCGAGCATTCAGCCCCCCGCTGATGGAAAAAGTCAGGCTGGCCAATTGCATTAAGGCCACAATAAAAAGCACGCTGTTTGATGGCATTCGCGATTTTTGAAAATGAAATCAAAACATGGTACACAGCATTGGGGATTTTTGATAGTTTGCACGCATGGTTGCAATTCCAAAGACAAAGTGTGTGCTTTTGTGTTTTAAGACATGGGAGAGGTCAAAGAAGATGTGAGCTTCTTGTTTGTCTTCACACGCCCTGAATAAGCACAGCGAGGAAGGCCAGACCCACCCAAAGGTCCTAAGATGAGCTGGGAAAAAGCAGATGTCAAGTTTTTTAAAGCTCCTAAAAAAATATGACGAAATGAAACTTCTTTTGGCATCACGCTCGACACACTTGACGCGTCTCCCATCACTGAGGCCTTTAAGGGTTTCTATTCCTGTCCATCAGACCAGCATGATCCTCTCCCACGTGTGGACTTCAACTTGGCTGTAATCTAATTGCTCATCTCACATTGAGGTTTCTCAGCTATGGAGGCAGCGTCTGTGTCCAGCCAAGCTGTTACTGTGTTATTGGATTACGAGCAGACAAATATTATTTTGACAAATCGACAAAGGCCTCTTCTCACAAAACGGGTGGCAGAGGGACTTGGGAGTTCTTATTAAATCAATAAAATGACATTAGCTTAACAACAGGACATTAACTTAAGAGTTGGACCAAAATGTCTCCGCGTACGTAAAGAACAGAGCCAAGCAGCGAGACACAAGTAGACAGTGGTGTAAGCAGGTCCAAAAATATGACTTCACACCCTCATACATGACTGAGACTCAAATGTCAACCTGACTCTCTCCTCCTCTGCCTTCTTCAGTTCAGCATCCCTCCTCAGCACCGTCATGATCATCGCCTGCTCCTCCTCCGTCAGGTGGCTCAGGTCTATCATGGTTCCTCCTCCTGCTTTTCTCAGGGGACAGTTGTGGAAATGGTTGCTGGGTCTGTCAATGTAGCACAAAGTATACGGCAATCAATTCAGATCCTGAGACATTCTCATAGTTTAGAGCTGTACCCTTAACTCTTTGTCCATTGAAAGCCTACCGAGAGTAACCCCTAGAAGCTCTTCTCAGAACTAAGTGGTTTCTTTAATATTTCAGGTCTGCTTACAGAACAAAATGACTGGGTGTTCATTAGAAGTTAATGAGAGTGGTCAGTGCCTATGCAGCTACCCTTCTAAACAGCAGGCTTCTTATTAAGAGTGATGTGGAGCCCGTTACTTCAATTTAAACCAGACACAACTCCAGTAATCAAAGCAATGAAAATATTCCCCTAAGAGAAGTTATCGTTAAAGCTGTAGCTCCTATATCTTCTACTTTACCCCAGTATATAACCACCTTAAGCTGCTTTAAACTTCTAGTGCACTGCTTATGGTTCTATCATGTGACTGACGGAGGTTTAACAAGGTTTACGCAGAAAACTAAACCTACAAAACCATCAATATTAACGATCAAATCTGTAGTTCCTGATATTTTTTTGGCTTGTATGTAGTTTCATAGCCACATATTACATTAGTGCACACAGTGAACATCTGGATATGTAAACTTTTTGGTTATGAGAAGCAAGAAGGAGGTCAGGTTGGAAAGAAACCAGCTCTTTAACCACCAGGAGCAGCTGCTTACACACTGATGCTATCGATATAATCAAGACATATATATTAATAAATGAGCCACAGCCACTAACAGCCGTATTTTACTCTTACTTTAAACATTATTTGGTTACTTATTAGAGTGATAAGGGTGCCTGAGGAAAAATATTCCATCAGTGGTTCTAAACTTTACTTTTTGTGGCCCTATTTTTTTTTTTTTTAAGTTTACCAAGTGAAAGAGATGCTGAACCCTTTAACACTCTAAACTTTGATATCTGGACAATAACGTGAGAAAGTGTCTGGTCCTGCATTTCTTTGTGCAGCTGATGATTCCTACAGAGATAAAAGGGAACCAGCAGCGGGGCGCGCGCAAAAGTTTTCTTTGGCTGAGCAAACTTAAGCACATGAACGTTTCAAAGGGTTCAAATTAGTTTCAAATGAAACCAACTAGAGAAGTCGCGTGTTAAAGTAATAACGTAAGTGGCAGAGGTTTACCTTAAATATCCAGAGAGTCTAACTTTCTTTCTTTCCACTTCAAACTCAACAAGTGGAAGACGTCAGTTTTTTTTTTAATTTGCTTACCTTACAGGACACCTGAGGACTTTTCACAGCTCGCTTCTGTCTTTCCCATCTTCGTGTTTTAAAAAAAAAATCACACAGGAAATAAAGTTTTTACCTCCTCCACAGGTCTGCTGCTGCTGGATGCGCCGGATCTCCGGACATGCGCGTGGGAGGGGGGCGGACTCATAGCGCGTGCATGAGGAGGATCTGATGAGCAGCGGGTTAACCTGCTGTCTTTATTCGACTTTCAGTAAAAATATAATTTTTTTAATTTACTGAATGTTTGGGTGTTTCATGTAGAATTCAAGCTTTATTTATTTATTTTTTTTAGTGATATAACACTTAAATATGTTTGCGTTGTGCAGTCGGTGCTGTAATGCCAGGTAGTGTCCAGCAGGTGTCTCCAGTTCACACACGTTGACATTATCGGTCTGTTTGACAAGAGGGTGTAAGCATCCCCACGGGCAGGCGAGGCGCTAGGAAAGCCCAAACCGCAAATACAAGCTTACAGCAAGGCAATGTTTTCCCTTCTGCCTGCACTCTGAATGCTGTGAAATTATTTGGAGTAAGCAGACCATAAATATTCCCACAGTGACCCTGGTGTGGTTTCAGGGCACAGCCACAGTTTCAACACCTGAGTCTTTCTGGCTTGATGTTTTCAGCTTAGGAAGAGCACGAATAAAAACGGCAGGAAAGTGAACTGTGACATAAGCTGCACAAAAATCCTGTTATGGGTTTTATATTTGAATAGCTCATGAATTTGATTTTATTTATGTCTAATACATTTTATACTCTGACTTCTAGTCAGCAAATTAAACTAGATTGTATGGATTTTTTTCTTTATCATTTATTTTACAATATTGTGACAGCAGAAAATTGTCTTGAAGCAAAGACTTCAAAAATCTTTGGCAACTGGTTAGAAATCATGTGACTATGTTGTCTACTAATGCAGGATGTCATCTGTTGGACAGCATCCTTCAGGTGAGTATCTGATCTTAAAGATGAAGTAGACAGAAACCAATAAAGGAAACACTCTCCCCTCTCTGTTTTAAGCCCCTTCCATCAGAGCAGCTGAGGGTGTATAAATGTGGTCTAAAAATCAGCCTCACGTAGGATCACTGCTCTGCTTTCCTGTTTGATGGCCCGGTGTTTAACTCATCAAGCCCTCTCCCTCATCCTAAGCAGCAATTTACTGAATGGCCATTTGTTGACTGGCTTCAGAAGCAACTTGATGTCCACAGACTTCTAATGAGCGTGTTAACAGCCTGGTATAAAAAACCCATTTTAGTCTCTATGTGAAATCCCCTTATTCACAAAAACGTTAATAGTGTGGATCTTTTTATAAACTCACTTAAATTTTAGACATTAGGAATTAATGATCACTATGAGGCTCATGAGTGTTCACAGGATGTTCATCTGCGGTGTTTAACCCTTATTCCGCAAGAAACCATATTCAGTCACTTCAGCAGACACTCAAATTGGCCTCTCAGTTGAGATTCTGCGCTTAGTGATGTAGCATCTCAATCCTGACCCTAAAGCACAGGTGGGCAATTAATTTTCCTCAAAGACCAATAAGTTCACAGAGAGATTCAAATACTGAGCAGAACTGAGTTAGTCTATCCATGTGGTCCTCTACAACAGTCCCAGTTTCTCACATTGCCCTTTCTCCCAACCCTGCAAGTTATGATTATCAAAAGCTACACTCTCTTTTAAGATATTCAAATTAGACTTAAGGGTTGCAATACTTAATACTAGTGACAGTCAAACTGGAGAGTAAATGTGTTTCTATTAGTGTGTTACTATGATTTAAGTATAGACTGTAAACAAAAAATTCATTCATTTATTTTTTTTGTGAGTGTATTTGGATGAAAGGCAAGTGATACAACCATAAAGCGCTAACATGTGCGTTTGCTAATTAGAGCCAATTAAAATACCTGAATTTCACTCACTTAAGCCGAAAAACAAACTTCTTAGAACAGACTGCGCCCACACAACAAGAGTCAACACATAACACACACAGCTTGTGTGAAAACGTGCTATAACCAGTCTTATCAGGTAAACAGCTTTGACTATTAACTAGCAAAACATAAACAACAGTTTGTGGAAGCTGCTCTTTATTTGAAAAAGAAAAGAAAAGACTTCAGTCATTGTCTGCTACACGTTCTAATTACATAAAGAAAACATCTGCGGAGACAAACGCAGAGAATATCCTGAATCAAACTTAGGTAGAGTCAAATTTGATTGAATTGCTTTCATATTTCATACATCTTTCAACGTTTGCACTCAAAGAACAGTCAGGTTTTATATACACAGAGCACCGATCAACAGTGCATCTCCTCTGCCACCCTGCCCTTCGGGATCTTTTATACAATTAATTTACAACTAATCTGCGACTCTTTTCCCCTCCACTGGACACGCCATCCGCCCTCCCACCCTTGCCCCCTCTCACTGAGGAACTGCAGTGTGGAAAGATGTGTGCAACATGAAGACAACTCGTTCACATTCAGAGTAAAGGCAGCCTTGATTACAGTCAGTGAGTCAATGGCATGCCAAGCTTAAAGCAAATGGAGCCCACCACCCAGTGCGACGCCTCAGATTTGTGGATGAAGTTGGTTATTTTTTTTGTTTTTTGTTTGTTTTTTCCAACTAGTCAGAAAAACTGATCCATTGCAAAGTAAAACCCTAGGCACAGAATCAACTATATACTGTTAACTGACTTGTACTCTAACCCCTGCACTTTAATTACAATGGGGACTGTGAAGTCCTTCACCTAGTAGAAAATTTTCTTAACACAAAAAGAATATTTAGTGCTCTATCATTCCGCTTAATAGGTGTCATTTATATAATAGCTATTTTTTTTTAACTCTATCTCTTAATGATAGTCTGAGATCCTTGTTTAATGCTGAAGCACTCCCACATGTTCTGTAGTTTTTACAATATTATTATTTTTTCCCCCCAATCTTAAACCAATAATCATAAATAAATACAAACAACACACAAGGAATGTCTACTGTAAACACGGTAAAAAAGACAAAAACTAAACAGGTGTAAACGTCATTAGCATCACTACTTAGTGACAGTTAAATAACCGTAGGGAATAGATGACTGATGACTGGATCAAGAAAGGGAAGGACTGCTCTACTTTCCCTTCCACTCCCCGCCCCCCCGTCTGAACATCAACCCTTTACATCCAACCACAGCATGTCCAAATACATCAACATTTAAGTTTCTCAGCACCCAAAAACTATCTTTACAGATTACACTGTAAAATGGATAAGGAGTCCTCTTAAGGGGTGGGTGAGTTAGACAGCAGCATCACTCGACGTCTCGGACAAGTTATAGAATAATGGGTGTGAGCTATCGCCAAACGTCATCGGGACATTGTTAGCATGGTTTCTGACAGTCGCTGCACCGTTGTGTGAATGTTTCTCTGAAGACTGCAACGAGGACAAAGTTTTGCTGCTTGGGTGCTTTCATCTTCCAAGAGACACTTCCTTCAAATTACATGAACTGCATCTGCAAGAAAAGGTCATTCACAATGTTAGAAGCTCACTGAAATGCCTGTAGAAATAATCCAGTCCAGCAACAGTTTACAGTCAAAACCTTACACTTCCTCCCTCTCACAGGATATCTGATATATCCTGGCAGTGATAACAAGTAAGAAAGGAGCCTTCTCGGTTGGGACTCAGTCACACAGGCTTAAAGACCAGTTGATGACTGGTTGCTTGGCAAAACTATGTATTCCCTGACTGGTTGGCAAGTGGCTGCTGAAGTTTGCTAGGTGAAATCTGTTGAAAAGAGGGTGCTCCAAAAAAAACCCTCCTTGCTTTGGTAACACACAGATTCCCATGGTCACCTGTAGTTTGGATGGTAGATCCTGAGCTGTCAGCTGCTCACCCAGTGGAAGTGAAAGTGGGAAATGTGACAGAACTAGAAACAGGCCGTTCACCTTTAACGTACAACTTTTGCCCTACTATTGAATCCAACAGTAGAATCTTTCATGCAAACTGCAAGCGACCAAAGCAATCAAAAGGAGATTTGCAACCAATTTAATCTTGCAACTACCAGCAACCACTTGCCAAATGGTCGGAGAATGCACATTTCGTTATTCAGGTTGTTTCTAATTAGTCTCTAGACCTATGTGAATGGGCCTTAAATTAACCCAAAATCTTCATATTTAGGAGTCTCAACACTGTTAACCATGAACCAGCCTGTTCATGAGCACATTTTCTAACGACAGCATGAAGATATAGAGCATTCAAATTTATGCTGGAGTGTTTCTTAAGGGCAAGGTTTGTTGTTTTTAGACTCCTAGAGTACAAAAACAAACATCAGAAAAAAAAGGTATAAAAATTGTTAGAAGTGTTTAACTTTTCCTAAGCTACAGTAGTTAGAAGAATTAGGTCCACGATTAATTAGTGTGGTTACAGTAAAATAATAGAAACATGATGGAACTGCGAAATTCAGACCTAATGATTTAGGTTAGTGGCTAAATCCTGCGTAGCCGCTAAATTCTATTACACTCGCCATCTGCTAACACCAGCATTTCAAACACAATGTTTGTTTCTCACACTACATGCCTCTTGTAACATAAAAATAACACTATTTGGATCATGATGATTTTTTTTTTTCCCCCTAAGACATGGATATAACTTTAGCTTCATAGCAACTACTGCTTTCTGCTAGCAAATAAGACATTTATCATTAGTATATATATGTTAGGTCAGATATTAGAAAACATGCCGTTAGTTCACCAATGGCTACACAGTTCAGAGAAAACAGGTTTGAGCAACATGTGGTGATAATGAATGAACTAGGGGTTAGAATGAGTATTGCTAAATCTGTCAATAAGGCAAGAAATCCGAGCAACACCACATTCACCTTAGTAAAAAGCAATACATACTAATTAGATGGAGCAGATGGATTAATACTGAATAAAAATTAAACAAATGGATAACTGGACATGCAAAGCATGCAGGTGAATCCACAAGCAAAGAGCATGATGTACCTAAAGAGATGCTCTACAAGAAATCCTTGAGAGAGAGGTGTGCAAACGGGTCCTGTCCAGGGGCTCGGAGAGGACTCTGGCTGGAAGGACTAGAGGCTGCAGAGGGCTATTTCAGGGAGAAATACAGGAGGTAGGAGGACCAGAGGAGAAGTCAGAGTCAGTACAGAGACTGAAGGAGGGATGAGATTAGTCTGGAGAAGCTGTGATGTATGAGAGAAGGGTTAATAAAAAAAAAAGTTTGTTTTTTTTTTGGAACAGGGAGTCAAAACAAGGGAGATGATTCACAGTTTTTGCCCCATTCAGCTCTACAGAGTGAAGGGTTCATTGTTCAAACTGTCATCATCCTCAGCAATATCACACTGAAAACAAAGCTTACACAGTGACTAATCATGGTACACGTCACAGCACAATGGATACACCAGTTTACTCAACCTGATAACTGTGCAAACTTTACTGTGCATCACCTCGGAGCAGACTAACGTGCACCCACCTGAGCACTAGACACAGAGCTAAAGGGGTTGGGTGGCCTCATGACCGGCTGGGAGTACATCATGGTGGGTGGATTCATCATCCCCATAGAGCCCATTTGCGGAGGCTGCAGCAAGTTAAACATCAATTTCAGAGGGGTCAGTAGTGAGCACAAACAACACAATCACATCATCCCGAATCTCTCAGATCTATTTCCTGATGAAAACTAAACATTAATATTTATAAACTGAATTAAATAAAAAAAAAAAAAAACCTACTGAGAATTCACTTCTCACTTTATTTATCAACCTTGAGAATATTTACAGCAGCAAACAATGACTCACTTGACCCACTTTAAGTGCATTTAATTAATTCTCCAAGTGATAATGAGCACAGGAAACATTTATCTAACAAACTGATTTGACAACATCCCGAATGGATATCCAACTTATTTTTCTTTCACACTTCAAACCAAATGAGTTTTAAAGAAGTGTCACGCGTACTTACCATGCCATATCCCATCATGCCTGTGGGTGTGGTGGCAGGGAAGGCCATGATCGATGGAGGCTGAGGAGACACGAACAGGTCAGGTAAAACGATACAAGGCGATGACATAAAATGTGACAGCGGGACGAAGGTCACGACTCCACAGCTGGTCTAGCTGCTTTCTAATTACCTCCTCCTTGTCAGTGCACGCTGATTCATTAGCTGAGATTTACTTTTTTATATTGCAAAATATGGAGTGCAACACATGAAAACCTTTGAGGCTTTGACAAAATTAAACGATGGTTACTTTATGAGCAGATAAAAACCTCTACTCCCATGACAATAACGTGCAACACTTTTGTTTTCCCTATTTTAACACTTTTCTAGCACTAATGTCTGCCATCTAAAGCCCTCCAGGGCTTGTTAAGCTCTACTGATTGTGCAAAAAGTCTATTAGAAGAATCCTGAACAACATAGCTTCACACTGGTGTAATTTTGGCTCTGTACACCTCAACAATGGGTCTGCAATAAAGCAATCAACATTTGATTGAAGTGCAGACTTTCAGCGTTAATTCAAGGAGCTTAACAAAAGTATTGTGTTAATGTGGCTGTGGCAAAGACCCGACGATGCATCCCAAGGGAGGAAACTCAGCATTTTGCTTGGTTTAGCAACCAAGTATTTCAAATAATGCCCATATCTTTATGTTAATTTGTCCAATTATTCTGAACCTATTAAAAATGGAAGTAATTTGTTAAAACCTTGATTAAAAGCTGAGGACTTGCACTTTAATCAAAGCCTCATCATTTTACTTCAAACCCATTAAACTGCTGTGATGAACCAAATGACCAAAAACTGTGCCCTTGTCCAAATACATATGTGTGTATCTCACTACAAACAGTTATAGATGGTTTGTATAAAAGCACCAGCTACCTGTTCCAAGGTTCTGCTTATATCTATGGATGAAATTAGTAACAGATATGAGTTGAGTTGTATTATTTATGTAAGAGAACCCAGATGTTCTGGTTTCATGTCAGCTCAACAGCAGAATAAGAGCAAAAAATCTGCAGTGAAAAGTTTGTTTGTGTCACCATGGAGACAGGGTTCCAGGTCGTAGTTGGCGCCGCCTTGGGCTGCCAGTTGGTGCCGCCGGTCATCCTCTTCTCCCCTGGCTGGCTCCAATGGATGTCACTGTGGATTAACGCAGCCAATGTTAGCACCAGCCCTTAAGTGGCCCAAAAGCACAGAGCTGCTGAAGAGCACGTGCACGCGTGCATACACAAAAACACACACACAGCGATTAAGCATCACTTACTTCTTCATCGTGCCATTTCCAATGCCGAGGTCTGAAAAAGGAAATACAACGAGCAGCTGTTAGCCTGCAAATGTTTTCCCCCCTTTAATGAGCACGTGCTTTAATTAGAGCAGCTAAAAGCAAAGCATCACACTCACTGCCCACAAGGTTGGCCAGGGAGGAGTCAAGGTCATCTGACACCAACTTCTCTGGCTGCTGATTGGACAGCTGGTTAGAGCCGGCAAGAGTCGGTTTCAGGATGCCCCCGGTAATATCTGACAAGACAGAACAGAGGACTAGCTCAGAAAAGAAAAGATATTAGTCACAATGAAATAATCACAAAGACAGTCAGTAAACAAATTATAACTGGGGCTTATTTTCGTCTTATAAATTCTATTATAAATTATTATGAATTTTAATTCTTCTGTGCCAGCTGACACAGTATTACCCTTTTAGTTCATCTTGTAAACAAAATTACTACAAATGTGACAAAAATACCTCCAGTGTTATAAAAACAACATTTTTATTCATTTGGATTTTTGTTTCCAGCCCTTTAGCTGTTTTTGGCTTGTACCTATGCCTGAAAAAAGATATGGCCACAGCCCCCAACATCTGAAAAAAATTCAAGCTCTTGCAAAACTTGTAGTATACTACTACTAACAAGTATTCAGCGGCCTTGATCAGGATCCTTTATCCTCTTTTCCATGCACACCTTGGCATCAGCTGCCAGTGGACTGGCACCACCTACTAGCTAACTAAAATGATGTTTCTCTGCAGTTTGGTGTTGGCCAGATAGCTTTGAGTGACATTGAGAGATTTGAAGAAAAAAAAAAAGAAAACAGTTGCCTGTTTGGGCCAAAAACACAACAAGAAAAGGGCGAACCAAAACAGCTTACAATGACGATTATGAGATCTGCAATTTTCTGTAATCAATTTCAGTAAGTCATCAATGTTTAAAAAAACAAAACAACCCCTCCCCCCAAAAAACAAACAAACAAAAACACACTTCTTAAAATATTTTTTTTTCTTAGCCTAACTCTAACTCTGATTTGAGGTTTATCATCTGTCAGCTTCTTCACTATATACAGTTTTTTTGGCTGCTTGCAGACACACAGACAGTGTGGGGTAAAAATAACCCAGAAGAAAAACAACAGTATGTTCCTGCATTGGCGACTTGCAAGATGGGGCTGAGAGCTGCAGGTGTTTCAGCTGCATCTGACGTCAGGACCAGACACAGCTATCTACAGCAAATAACATGACTTAGTGCAGATCTAAATAGCAAGATTTCGCTGTTTGTCTTCAAGTGACTACAGCTAGAGTTGACATGAAAATCACAAAATAATTGGTAGAAAAAATATATTAATGTGGTCCACTTTTTTGGGGGGGGGGTTTCAGATATTTCCATATAAAACCTTTGTCCAGCTAAGTGAAGGAGGGCTTTTGATCCATCATCTGCGAATTATAATTAAGCATCGTCTACCTTACTAAGAGACAATAAGCTATTGCACCGGTATTGCCAGTTAGCTTGAATGTGAAATCCTCACCATCAGAATTGAGGCTGCTGCTGCCTGTGGCTTTTGCTCCAAAGACTGACTCAAAGTCCACTTGCAGTCCCCCCGCTGATGGCTGTGGAGGGGCCTGTGGTGTTGAGTATCCTTCAGAGAGATGAAAGAGAAGAAAGCTGCAGTTACACAGTTACAAGATGAGAAATACTCTAAAAACTGACCACGGCCTGGACCAAAGGTTTCTGCACCAGCACTCCTAACTACAGCAATTCTAGAAATTTGAACAGAGAGCAGAATAACATTGCTGCCTCTACAGGATTGAAAAAACAGCATTGATCCACTGATGAATGAGGCAGAGAGATGCCTTCAGTACTCTACCTCTGAATAGACCTGCTACAGAAGAGGGCTCAGTGGGGAAGGGAGCCTGATGTGGGAGGTGCTGGGCAATGGACACTGGACCACAGAAGGAGTCTGACACGCCACAGGAAGCAAGAAGAAGACAAAGAGAAAGACGGGAAGAAAGAAAGTATTTCAAAGCCAGGCCAGAGAGACATGAAGGAACTGACAGCAATATTACATAAAGAAAGACGAGAGCTAACATGTGCAGAAGTTATTAAACTCTTAAGCAAAATTTAAGGAGAATAATGTTCTGCAGCAACCCAAAGGCAAGCATTAAAGGAATAGTTTGACATTTTGGAAATTAATACTAATTGACATTAACAATTAGATCAGACTAACATATGTTACACTTAGTTGAACATGAAGACTGAAAATAGGTAGAAACTGGTTGGTGGTCGATTGGATCAGCTGGAAGAACATTATATTTTGATTGGTTGTTTTTCCTGTCAAACAAGTGATGCAGCTGTGAGCATTCATAAAAGGTCGCACAGCAGCTAACTTGGTCAGACTTTAAATTGCTTAATATTAAACCGTTTTGCTGCAGACGAGAAGCACAAACCAGTGAAGGGATTTTTCACACTGATGAAAGGACCAATGGTTTGCATGTTTTGATACCCCACCTAAATGTAATGGCTTTTAAATATTTAAGGAAATAGTCTCAAAAGCTCAAAACAACTCTATATAAGGCTTTTACTAAATCCTAGTCCTTTAACTGGGCAAAGAGTATCACCAAAACTGTGATACTGTAAAGAAGTGTCACAGATTCGGTTGGCTCATGCTGCAGTCTCAGGGGATTTGGTATTACTTCTGAGTGACACACTGACTAAAAGAGTTCAAATTGTCTACATTTTGACATAAACTCACCAACCACAAGTGACTTTGAACGTGACATGGTTGTTAGTGCTGCACAGGCAAGTCTGAGCATTTCAGAAACTGCTGATCTGTTGCAGTTTTCCCCCAAAACTATCTCTAGGGTTTACACAGGACATCAGGTGCCACTCCTGTCAGCTAAGAACATAAATCTACAGTTTGCACAGCTTCACAAAAACTGAACAACAAGACTAGAAAAAAAAATGTTGCCTGGATTTTGAGTTTTGATTTTTGCTGCAACATTCAGCTGGTATAGGCAGAAAGGATGGATTCATTCTGCCTTGTATCAACAGTTCAGCTAGTATTAGTGATGCAACTGTGTGGGGGAGTTTTCCTGGCACACTTCAGGCCCCTTAATACCAAATGGGCATCATTTAATTACCTGTTGCCGACTACATCCACTCCTTTATGACCACAGTGTACCTGTCCTCTGATTGCTGCTTCCACTAGCATAATGACTTATAGCTCATATAATCTCAAACTGGTTTCTTGAATACCGGCAATAAGATCGGTGTATTCAAATGGCCTGCACAGTCACCAGACCAACCCAACAGAATATACTTAAGATGTGGTGGAACACGAGAGCTGCATCATGGACGTGCTCCAATAAATTTGGAGCAACAGTGTGATGCTACCATGTCAATATGGCCCCACATCAGTAAGGAACAGTTCCAGTGCAACACTGTCACAACCCAGCACTCACCCCTAACCCTTATTTAACAAATATTACCATTTGTTCAAATAAGTTCCTAAAATGTCAGACCTTTCCTTTAACACTTCATGCCTATATTTCTACCATGAATGACAAAATAAGGGCTCTTTGGGGGTGGGAGGGGGATTTGCATAGGACCCTATGTTTGCCAGGAAACATAGGCTGTGATGGGGAGCCATCATAGTACCTGAGATGGAGTGCTCTATCCGCACTGTGCGTTTGTAATTGGTTGAAACGGATGAGTTTGTGTCAATAAAGGGATTGTAACGATCTGGAGAATCAAAAATAGTGTCGGTAAAAGAAGAACATATTTCCAATTAAAGATCTAAGGCATCTTTGCACTATAATACAACAACAAACTTCATTAAGAGAGCATGAACGGTATCTGTAAAGCAAACTACCTCTATAGCGGGACATGGAGGATCCTGTTTGGTACATGAGATGAACTAAGAGGCTAAGAAACTAACGTATTTTGAGCTTAGAACAGAAGACAGGAAGAGAGAACTGAGATGTGTGTAAGCAGACAGGTAGGTAATCAACATTCAAACTAAACCAGCAGAGGGAAAACATGCAAGCTAATCATGCTTATAAGAAGCTACAGAGAAATGAACAAGCACGACAAGACTTCTGAGGAGAAACAAAATGAGTCGTTACCACCAAACACTTCATGACCAGATGTCCTAGAGGAAAAGCTAACACCGTCTGAAGACACGACAGGTAAGTGAGTGGCATCGACAACGAGTTTTGAGAGGAAAGGGTTAAGGTTTGGCATGGAATCATCTCCAGCTTCAGTAGACGTGAAAGGATCTATGCGGGCAGAGGAAAGAGAGAGAGACAGAAAAGCAAAAGACAGAAGAAAGTGGAGAGCAGAGGAAGAGGTGGGTTTCAGAGTCAGACAACAACAAGAGAAGGAAAGCATGCAGAACAAATAAAGTCCAGAAGCAGATGTTGGTTGGATGGCGATGGGAGAGGCGACAGTTTACCTGCCCATGCTGTCGCCGCCGGAAGCCCTGTGGTGCCTGATTGGATGGAGGGCTGGAAAGTAGGCTGCAGGTCAAAAAGGTCGCTCTCCATCTTCACTGCACTGTGGCGAGAATAAAAAAAGAATGGTAAACTAATCCATAATACAGCCCTGGAAACTGCTTGATTGTAGTGTTCATCCTGGTCTCTTCTGACAGAAAACCATTTGGAGTTAATGGCCAAAAAGGCCACACCAGTGTGACACGAACATGAGGAAAATGTACGAGTGGGGAAAGGTTAAATATTATGCTTTCACTGCTTTTGACATATTTAAATGTACAGACAAAATCACTTTATTAACATTTTTACTTGCTCCCTGATTTATGTTATACCAAATTCACCGACCAAAATTAGTATATTATTTTAACATAAAAGTAGGCGTTTTCCAACCAGAAGTCTCTCCCTTAAGCCTTTCAGTGTAAATACACTCACTTGCTACTTTATTGGTTACACCTGCTCAATTGCTCATTAACGCAAGTGTATATCAGTCAACTTCAATGCAGCAATTCAATTCATTGAGGCACGTAAACAAGGTCAAAGCAACCTGCTGAAGTTCAAATCGAGCATTAGAATATTTCAATGAGCGACAGTTCCTGGGGCAAAAATGTTAGAGGTCAGAGGAAGAAGGCAGCAGTAACCTGAATAACCACTCACTACAAACTAAGGTATGCAAAAGACCACACCAAGTGCAACTGATGTGAGCTAAGAACAGGAAACGGAGGCTAAAATGTGCATGTTTGAGAAGACTGAAAAACATTTCTTGTTCAGAAAAGTCTGGAGTTCTGGTGTGACATTCAGATAGTGAGGTCAGAATTAAGTGTAAACATGAAAGCATGGATTCATCCTGCCTTGGTTAAGTCAGGTGGCGGAGGTGTAATGGTGTGGGGACATTTTCTTGGCACACTTTGTGCCTATTAGCACTAACGGAGTATCACTTAAATGCCACTGCCTACCTGAATATTATTGTTGACCATGTCTGTCCCTTTACGACAACAGTGTACCCATTTTCTAATGGCTGCTTCTAGCGCCAATGTGATAATAATCTGGCTACACCTCTGAGTTACAGACTGCAGCTGTAGAAGAGCAAGCATTATGAAGGGTGAAAAGCACCCGTTACGCTTTCCCTGGGCACACAGTGAGATCTTTAAATGTAATTTTTTGAATGATCACCAGTCTGAAACCCTAAATCAAGAAAACGAGCAAAATACTTTTCAGCTGACCACCTGATTAATAACCTCCTTCAACTGTCTCACATGTACATCCTCTCATGTCATTTCTAGCATGAGCATCTCATCATGGCTGTTTGAATGCCTTCTTCTGCAACGACAGTGCTGGCATGTGTGCGTAGCAGAAAGAAAAGGTTTCCTACATTTCGTAATTACTAATAATTGTAAATGTTATAGATTAGTGATACTCTCATGCCTGTCCTAAAAAGCTTTCTTTTCAAGTACAAAATATAGATTGAAGCAGTACCCGTTGGAGCAGCTGGGTGTAGAGAAAAGATCAATGGCTGGTGCTGTGCTGATAGTGCCCCCAGTGGTGGAGATTGGTGATGTATCAGTTGTGGCAAATGAAGGCCTCTTGGAGAGCTCTTTAAGCCTTTGTTCCTGATGAGTAATGAAGAACAGTCAAAAAAAAAAAAGAAAAAGAAAAAGCCAACACTGTGGAGATTTAATGCATGCCATGTGAAATGTTTCATTTTTCTTTTCAAAAATGCATTAACCTTGAGAGCTTTGAGTCGAGCCTGTTCCTCTTCGAGAGCCGCCTGCTTCTCTCGCTCATCGACTTTAGTGAAAGACATCCCTGTGCTGGCCAGTGATGACACAGCATTGGACAGAGTGCTGGCCCTGCAGGGAAACAAATTCACACCAGATGCAGTGCAGCACAGATAAGTCAGTATGACTGATCTAATATAAATGTTGAGGCAGTTGCTGTGATCCAAGGCAAATATAAGAGGATTTATATACCTGCTGGCTGCAGTGGAATCTTTGACCTTTTTGCCCTCTAAAGAGGCCAGGTGTTGCTCTAGAGCTTCGAGAAGGCTACTAGGAGCCTGTCATGACAGAGAACAGAGTCAGTGACTTCCTGAGACAAAAAATGTAGTCTGCATAAACATAAAGAGAATAAAAGACAGTGGTGAGCAACCAAGATGGAGTACAAAACACCACACCATGAAAACTCAAGTGTAGACGTCCAATTTATGTCTTTGATCTGCACGTTTTTGGTAGCTTTGGGCTATTAGTTACCCACCACTGATCGATAACTACATTCCAGCCAAAGAGCTACTTTGGATGAGCGTAACATCTGTGTGGGATGACATACTGCACCACAACACTTTCAGCAACCCGGCCGTTGTTGAAGTGGCGGTGTCTAAGCACAACGGGACAGCCATTTTACAGGAGATGAGCTACGCTTGCTTAAACCTCAATAACACGACCAAAAGTGAACAGAATTTTACCACGGCAAGTGTTTTTTCCTTCAACTGTTTTTCACCACGATGTAGGAGACAGAGTCAGAGCAGAGGCATGCAAAAAGACAACACTGAGGCAAGTCACGGACATAGAAGAAGAAGAGTGGAATGATAGTACTTACACAAACTGTGAACTAAAGTGGAAAGATAAGGGGAAAATACAGAATATAAAGGTGGTGACACTGAGAGGAAAGGCTTCTTAGCTGCAGTTTTTTGGGGGTAAATTATTTATGTAAAACTGGCCCCCCAGAGACGAGCACAACAGTGTGCACAGTTTACTGTAAATTATGAAACATCTGCCACTATGCAGGCTTCAACTATAGTGTGAGGACTCCACACCTTTATTTACTGTCAGAAGAATTAGAAGAAGGTACTGGGGCAAGAAGAAAAGGAGGAGATTCAGAAGAGGATAGGAAACTGGAAAAGAGGACCACCTCCTCTGGCAGACATGCGCTCGAGAAGGAAATCATGCAAAGTGACTAGTTTTAAAGAATATGTGAGCAGAGTATACTATATTCTAGTCTAACAAGGACGATGCTAAATCAAAAAACAAACAAAACAAAAAAAAAGCAGTTAGAGCTGGCAGTAACAGAAAGAAAACAAGTCTTCCTATTAAGAGAGAAAACCTCAGGTTTTCTGACACTTACCTGTGAAAGGTCTGGAATGTCACCTCGATCAATTCCCACCTGCTGTTAGAAAGAAAGAGAGCGAGTTGCGTTTGCTTCCCTGCACTCATGACAGCAGGAGCATCTGAGAAGATAAATGTAGTCTGATTTACCTCCGCTACTTTCAGGAATTCTGATATCCGAGTCATTCGAGTGAGAAACTTCTTGTAGATGTCCAAACCTTCTTTGCACTGAGTCTTCTTCATGTCAAAGTATTTCTCTGTTTGGTTATATTATTAAAAAAAAAAAAAATGTATTTACTTGGAATGACCAACAACAGGACAGAACTTAAAAGACAAGGTGAGTCTGCAAAGGTCTTACCGAGCAGGTTGATAATGCCTTCATTATAAGCAGCAAAGAGCCGGATGGAGTCTTTGAAGAGCAGCATGAAGGCTGCATTGATGACTCCATTAGTCAGCTCGTTGGCATTGACCTGAGGGAAACAATCAGCCGAGACATTCATCTTTAAAGCTTCTGCCCAGCGATTTGTCAACACACAAAAACAACGACAAAAAAAGTCTGCTTCTGAATTAGGAAAATACAGCAATGTCGCCGCACTCTGTACACTCCAGATGAGCAGCTTCTTTACACATGAGCTGCAGAACCATGGGGGTTGGTGGGCTTCACCTTAAACTCACATTGAAATCGAGAAGGGCGTCCATCTGGTTCTGAATAATGGGGATAGTCTTGAGCAGCTTCTCTGTATTCATGGTCCTCATTACGCCGTCGACTCTGTGTGGACACACGCAGAGACGGAGCAGGCGAGGGCAACGAAGAGAGGAGGGGAGAGCAGAGATGGGGAAGCAAACAGTGCAGATATTAAAACAGACTGACTTATGGGTTTACACTGATGATAATGCTGCAAACAGTTACTGATAAATCTATCAGCAGGCTCTAAAATGTCAAAAAACAGAAGAAAATGTTGCTGTATTTTGTCAAAGCTGAAGGGGAGATCAATCTGAGGCCTAAAGATGTTTTAGTTAAACATATACAGCTTAAAAATGTAAATAAAATTTGCTGCACATGTAAGCATTCTTTCTTTAAACATATATTTAAAGGGAAAGCACGTTTACAGCTTTTATTGTAGATCGTCACAGAATAGGAAATCAGCTTCAGTACTCACCCGCGTTTCACTTTTGTAAAGTCAAAGGCAACCTGTCTGTATGACACTGCTTTCTCATTCAGGTATCGACTATACCTCCTGATGAACGTAGACATGTCATAGCCTGGAACACAAGACAGGAGGTGACAAATCAGCATTTATCACAATTGATGTATTTTGTTGAAACTTTTGCGATAAGAACAAAAAGTTACCTTGTAATCCACTTTTGTCCAAGAAGTTACTGAGGTTGAAAAGCGTATTCCTTGAAGCCAAATACTGGACAAAACGCTGCAGGAGGGATGACAACAGTTAAAGACGACGCCACTAACTGTTGAAACAAACACTCAAACATTCTGCTGTTAAAGTGGGAAATGTTTATTGTAATGGGAACAGGATCAAGCGTCTCACCTCGTTGCCGTAGACCATGAGGTGGTGTGTAGTGATGAGGGACTTAAACACAACCACCCAGCTGGTGTTGGTAGTCCTCTCAAACAGCGAGTCAGCCAGTTGGGGAATGTTCACGTTCATCTCGTTGGTGCAGTGAATCAAATCTTAAAACAAAAGAGGTTTCATTCAGTTAAATTTGACTTTTTAAATAACTGGATGCTGTCCAATGTTGTCTACTGCAGTCTACATGAGGCATTTTAATGGCTCATTTTCTAGGCTCATCTGAAACTCCACTGTTCTGACCTGTGGCCTGAGATCCCTGAGATGTAGATGCGTTTTATGCCAACAAACATTTTTAACAACGTTCATCAGGAAACCATTCCCAGTGTGTCATAATTTTATTGTCTGAAAGGCCTCGTGTTGAACCAGTGAACAGACCAACACCTGCTGCTGTCTACTGTGACAAAGTAGAAACTAACAACAGATGCGCAAACTTAAAACAGGTCTCCAGTGTTCATCTGTTTCACATGTTCTCCACAGCAGACCACTGTTCTTACAGTAGTTTGTTCAACTTGTTAACCCCAGCATTGGCAAATAAACCCAAAAATTAGAACACAGACCGATTTTTATTACTACGTTTTGCGCTGGCGATCAGTCGAAACAAACCTGAAAATGGTAAAGGAAGATTGTTCAAAATAAAATATCTGAAAATGCTGTAAAGACCAATGATTTTATTCATGTTTTTTTAATTTAACACAAAACCATCAGCTTTACAGAACAGAAAACACCACTGAAAATACTATAAAATACCATCAGCTACACCACTGTAATTGATCAACTTAGGAAATTGTTCAACATTTGTGGTTATCAGAATTATCATTTGCCAAACAAATGTGGACAATGGCTCTAAAATCTGAGTATTTCCCATCTAATTTATTCATTTTACAATTTAATTTCATATTGTTGGACATAATATCGATGAATATTTGATCAAAAATACCCAAGTCCAATATGTGCATCTAAAAAAAATAATACTGTACTGTTGATCTATGCGTGGTTAATGGCAGCTCTGGTGCCGTTTCCTCCAACATCTATATTCTGCTGCACTTAAAGTCTAAGCAGTTAAATAAACAATCAAACAAATAACTTACAGATAAGGTAGTAAAAATAGGTTCTTGTAGTCCTGAAGTCCTGGTATTATTCTATCCAAAATCCTCTGGAGCAGTGAGGTAAATTGGCCAAATAATGTGTTTTAAAAAAGGTCGATTTTCCACATAAAATTTGCATGATAATGAGTAAATTATCATACTGTTGTCCCAGTACAATCAAGGATCACTGCAGCAGAAACCTGAAACCTATCTAGCTTTTTACTGGCAGAAAACCACCCTTCTATCAGACCAGCATAAAGTGCAGGCCATAAGATGTTAACCATACATGTTCTGTCCCACTTCCTCTGATCATGTGCTCACCCCGCACCCATATGCTGGGTGAATGATACTACTCGAAGCAGCCGAGTACATCAGTGCTAATGACCCTGCCATTCACAGAAGCGATCAGACTGAAGGGGTAATTGGGCCTCCATTTCTGTCCTATATTTGACTTTTCAAAAGGCGGGGGACTCTAAGTAGGACAGGATAACCTTCCACAGAAGCAGCAGCAGAGAAGTTAACATGGGTGGCTGAACTGCCCAGAGAAGAAAACGACGACAGAGAGGAGACGAGGCAGGAGGAGGAGGAGGAGGAAGATGGGGGAGGAGGATGCACTGACAGCACTGTCATGTTATAATCATCCTGCTAAATGTCCACAGTGGCTGACATGAACGATTTCTAAGTGAATCAATTCACAAGACACAAATGTATTCATGTAACTGTCATGACAATGAGTGATGCCGCTGAACTGTGCGGCATTAAAAATAAATCTGCGTTTAGTCTTCATTATGCAGTTTAAATCCACATAATGACAATCAATGCAGGATCAGCTAGAACGTGTTAAAAACTGGGCTTTATTTATAAGGATATTAATAGTAGAGAATAATTTGCTAATTTAGTTTATCTTGGAAAAAAATGGAGAAACTATGTGAGCGCAATGATATAAAAGAGTATTTTTATAACACTGATTTGTGCCTGTGACCCAGAAATCAGTCTTAGTGTGTCATCTTAAACATGCCTTTAGTCCTTAAATGCATCAAAGTGAGAACAGAGCAACTAAGAGAAAGGAAGCTGTCCACAGGAGCTGCACGACAGGATATAAATCCTTTTTTATTGTTATAACTTGAAAAAAACAACAATGATAAAACATCTTCTAACACATTTTGACTGGTCATTGTGAACTTTTTAATACTCATCCGACATGCATCATAAAATAAAAGTTACATGCCCTAACATTTTGGCCCATTGACTCAGCTCCACTACTCAAACTAAGCAGTCACTCTGGTACTAACAGCAATAACTAAAATTCATTGATTAACTGACTAACAAACTTAATTATCAACTACTCTGTAGATCCTCTCTGGGTTCTGCTATTGAATTCCTCATCTTGATTTAAATGTGACTTTAAAGTAAAGGTTGAGGTTTAAACTATGAAACACCTTTTTTTTTCCTGTTCCCTTTTGACGATTTCTGGCATTTTGTGGATCAAACTGTTAATGAGTCTATGTTAATGATTTCTACTTAAAACTGATTATGGTTATCAGTCACATGGTGTCACATGAGAGGTAGCTATCAGACTTTGGACCTCTATTTATGAAGCACCTGTATAGTTTTAGTAGATTCAAAGTTCAGCTACACTACAAGCTACATTCACACAATTGATTTTTATTACTGTGTGAACTTTGCACTCTCCTTCCATTCCACGTACGCACAAACTGCCGAGTGCATCAGAGGACTGAAGACTGACAAATTTGGTTGTCCTGCTTTCTTTTTCCTTTGATAAAAAAAGTCCCGATTACATTGGATGATATTTGACATTTAAAAACTTTGTAAATGTGTATGCGTTAGTCCCCGTAGGGAAATTTCTCCTCTGCATTTAACCCATTAACCCGTTGAAGCCGTGGGTAGCCACCATTGCAGCGCCAGGGGAGCAGTGTGTAGGGACGGTACCTTGCTCAGGGGTACCTCAGGGTAGCCGTTTAGTGGAGTCAAACCCCTAACCTTCCGACCATGGGGCAACCACTTTATCTAGTGAGCTAACCCTGCCCCTTTGACCATCTTTTTACACTTGAAAGCCTCCGAAAAAAAAAGTATCTGCTATATCCAGATTTAAAGGCATGGCTCCAACAAGTAGTAATTTATAACAATTTAAAGCTTAAACATGAAAACATTTAAAGAGTAGTTTTCTGTTTCTACAATAGGCCGCATAAACAACCATATTCCTCTAATGTTTCCCCTACACAAACACACACACACCTTTACTGTCATTAGTCACGTGTTTTAAAACTTTGTGAAATATGTGAATCTGAAAGATTCCTGAGGATTATACAGATTAATATTTACAGAAATTAAGCTAACTGTGGGCTCTTTCACTCATACTGCATTTTTAAAAAAAGCAACACATGTATCGTTCTGGTCTGTCTCCAGTCACTCACAGTACTTTCAGCTCTCTGATGAAAGCATGTAATCCTGCTAAACGTACTCAAAATGAAGAAAATGCAGTCAAAATAGAGATTAAAAATTAAGAAAACATAAGCATTTGAAAATAATCCCTTTGACTGCCTGCCACCCCAACTGACCAACCTTTCTTAAGTGTCAACATACAATATTAGGGCCTTGTAGCATTACCTACACGCACACACATACAGGCTATCCTGTGTGTGCTGAGACACATCTCAGTCACACTGGATTTATGGCTGCAGTTGGGATCAGTCCAACAGTGTATCACTCTGCCAACTTTCACTGATGTCACCTCAGGGGAGTCGCCTGAGCAGAACAACAGGTGTGGAACCTGCAGCTTTACCGTTAACCCAAAATACTCACCACAGTTTTAGCTTCTTGAGTCCAAAAATCACTGTGCTGGGTAAGCAGCCTTGAATATGATAGATAAATATACAACCCCCACCCCCCACCTCCCTACACACACACACACTTTGCTACTGAACCCTTGTGAAGACACAGGGCCTTCATAAAACCATGTTCATTGCTTTAATTTCTGCAGATCGAAATGCAGAAAAAAATTACCACTGCATCTTTAAGTACACACAAGCAGTGACCCCTCTGATGTAGTCATAAGTCAGAGGAGGGTTTAAGCCCCTGTGCCTGCGTCAGGGTGCATATGCATTCGTGTCATAGATGTGTCATGTCCTGTTCGTGTCCTTTGAGGTATTCCAGGCACAAACTGTGATTTTTTTTATTTTATTTGCTCCTTTAGTGTCACCTCAGTGTATCAGCAGGTATCAAATTACTCACTCACTCCACTAAAGATGAGAGCATTCCTGGAAATGTTGTGTAAGGGCCCACAGCTTCCTGATATATTTTGTAATGACTTTCTGTATCAACCAGCAGTAACATAAGCGAATTACGGCTATAATTTCAAGCTATGAGTAAATATAGGAAGTAGAGGGAGCTAAAAAAAAAAAAGAAGCTAAGTTGACAGCAACTTATGTTTAAAAAGAAAATGCTAAATTAACTGTAAGCTTAAATAAAGGCTGCCAATCTTAAATTTCCTTAATTACGTTCAAAACTATGTCAACAAGGCCTGTGGTCAGTGTTTAAACAATATAACTAATCTCCCTGTCATGAGCAAGCGCTAGCATCTTAGCCTATGTAGCCTGTGCTAAAGGCTTTGAGGCCTTCTAGCTGAGCCATCGATATAGCTTAGCTTAGTTTCCACTGGGAAAAAAATCAAGTGGGGGTTTTACCCGAAAAACCCGTGTGGTGTTTAAAGATACTCACAATCCAGATGTTTCTTTTTCGGACCCATTATTTCGTGCGTGGTGGCCTTGCATACTGTTTTCGACACGGCGGATCCCGTTACACTGTGCTGGGCTGCAGTTATCCTGTCCGTAATGCTCTGCCCCGACATCTTCGCTTCCACTCAGTGCAACAAAAGGCTGTCAAAATGTGAGGCTCGTCTGGGTTTGCCTTCGGATATGAGCTCGTACGACAACAATAACAACAGCAAAAAAATTAATAAACCCTCCACCTCCTCCTACACCGCTACCTCACCGGACCCCCCCGCTTCACCCACCTTGGTAGAAATGAAAATCAGAACTAAGTCTATGGCAGGCGCAGACCGAGGGAGGGCGGAATAATAAAGACAAGGGAAAAATGACAACAATTAAAAAAAAATGTTCTGTAGTTTATATATTGTTGTGCCGCTCGGCTCCGTCCAGATTTAGTCAGTATTTAAGGATGCCGTGATTGCAAGGTCCACTCGCTGACTCACTCGACCCGGATCTCAGCCTCGCTCTCATCCCGATGTGGCACACCAGATCCCTGCGTCTCTCCGCCCGCCTGCCCGCCTGCCTGCCTCCGCCGCTCCTCCTTCTCCTCCGCCTCCTCCCGCCGATGTCGCCGCCGCCACAGTCGCTCGGCTTTACAAGCTAGGGCTAAAAAAAAAGACCACTGAGGAGGGGAAATGGCGGGCCTGCTTCCCTCTTTTCTGTCATGAAGTGGGGAAAATACTTATGCACGACACAGTGTGCTGCAGATCCGGAGTCAGATTTGCCTCCTCAGACACTCCACTAGGTCCGCTGCCGTGCAGGTGTGTACAAACTGATCGCAGACCAGCTGAAATAAAGCAGATAGGCTCAGTCAGTGAGGCCTGGATGTCGAGATGAAGCCTGTATTTTTGACTGAGGACAGGGGTGTGCAGTGAGAGTTGGACTTCTCTGTTTTCAATATGTACACAGTCCAAAGGAATAACGAATACTGAGTTATATGTGATTTTAATTTATTTATTTTTATTCTAATGGCGAGTAGAATAAGCAGACACCCCCAATTTAAGCAACTATACAGGCATTTCCTGATTTAAACTTACATTTGGTTTCCTGTTTAATTTTGCTCTGGAAGGAAGAAATAGGTAGAATTTTATTTTCGCATAAAAAGTTATTGTTCCCTGTAATTAATAATAACCAAGTTCCAGTGTGTAAAAATGTGTGATTGCATTAGCAAAAGTGTAGCTTTGGTTTGCTAGAGCAAGCATTTTTCCCAGGAATGGCTGTAAGGCACAATGAGCCCAAGGCTTCATGGTTGAACAGGTGGTCTATCTTACTCCAAGTTTTTACAACAGGTTGTTTTATTATTGAATAATGATACTGATGTTCTTCGTGTTCATCAGAGGAGTTCAACTGCTAACACAAAGGGACGGAACAGTTTTAAACTTGTTATAATAACTTCCTCCAGTCCTTGAGAAATTCCCATTATCACTACTGAAGGACGAGAGCCTCATCTTATCTGTCTGGTCAACTTGGGCTTGTCGCTAAGGCTAGCCATCCTGTCTCCTTAACAGGGGCTTTGTTATTTGGAGTCATCCCCAACCTTTACAGTGATTATGACGCACAAAACATATCAAACTAAATAACATCAGTAAATCATAACAGTAAGTAAGGTTGCAACATTCATTCATGAAGAAGAATTCTACAATATATTTAAAAGTTCACATGTAGCATGATTCAGTTCAGTTTTATTTTATTTTATTTGCCAATTCATAACAACAACCACCTCAGGTGCTTCATATTGAAAGGAAGAGTCCTCCAGAAAAAACCAGGCTCAAGGAGGGACCACGCCATCTGCTGTGACTGGTTGAGGGAGAGAAAGAAGAGTGGGAGGAGATGAGGACAGAACACAAAATTTTCGGGCAGAGTAGATGAAAGTGAATGGCATGTAGATGTGCTACAACCAACAGGAATGAAAAGAGAGTTATGGAGAAGTGCTCAGTGCATGATGGCAGGGCCCCCACCAGCCTGAGCTTAAAGCAGCATAACTAGGGAATTGTTCAAGGCTACCTTATCCAGCCCTAACTATAAGCTTTATCAGAAAGGAAAGTCTTAAGCCTAATCTTAAAAATAGAGAGGGTGTCTGTCTCCTGAACCCAAACTAAGAGCTGGTTCCATTTGGAGAGGGGCCTGATAGCTGAAGGCTACCATTCTATTTTTGGAAACTTCAGTAAGCCTGCACACTGAGAGTGAAGTTATTTTCCGATGGGATAATACAGTCCAGCAAGGTCTTTAAGATATGACAGGGCCTGATCATTGAGGACCTTTTGTATGTATCTCTCTTTCTACACCCTGTTAGTTCTCTTACTTCAGCATTTTGCAGTTACTGAGGAGTCTTTATTTTAATGATAAAAAATTACAATAGCCTCAAAATTACAAATGTGTGAACTAGTTTTTCCACATCCCTCTGAGGCAGGGCTCTAATTTTGGCAACATTATACAGATGAAAAAAGGCATTTTTGGATATTTATTTGGTGTATGTTGAAGGACAAAGGTCAAAATGACCTAGGTTCCTACAAGTAGCACCGTAGGCCCAAGTAATGTCATCAGTACAACAACTTCAGTTTTGTCAGAAACCCTGACTGGCTCTCCCTGCTTTCCTGTCCACTCTTCACTATGCCATCTAATAAAGGCAAAAAACTTTTAATACATGTCTACTAATACTAATAGTAGTAGTAATATAATTAGAAGTAATAGTAGATGGATAATACAATAGATGATACGAAACTCACTAATAGTTTAGCATCATCTGCCTTCATAAATAAAAATGACTGAGTAGCATTTGCATAGCAGTGGAAATGCATACAGAGTTTAATAATATTACCTAAGAGAAGTATGTATAATGTAAAAACAACTGGGCCCAGAATGGAACCCTGTAGAACTCCATTAATTGTGTGTGTGAAGAAAATCCTCATTTACATGAACAAGCTAGACTCTAACTACTGTTGCTACCTTATGTGCCAGTTGTGAACGCCACTCTCAATCAATTAAATGTGAGAAATCACTTCACCGTCTGAGGCCATAATAGCGATGGATTCTAAATTCTGGCCAAAATTCTTCACGTAGAGCATTATTTTGCAAATAATCATATAGCTTACCATAACTCTTATAAGTGATCATTTTCAAAATAAAAGAAAGGAAATCAGTCTGTAATTAGCTAAGACTTGGATCAAGTAAAGGGTTTGTAAGTAATGTTTTAATTAGGCTGACTTCATAACCGTATCATATGTAGCCTACTGATAAAGATAAACTGATCATATTTAAAATTGTAGCAGTGATTAATAGTAAGACTTCTTTGAGCAGGTGTTATCCTATCAGATAAGATAAGGAGAGCAGACAGGGACTCCTCGCCCATTTTCCCAATCTGGATACCAGTAAGGATATCTTCCTCAGTAAATCCTTTTTTCATTTTGAATAGATGGATAAAAAGTTTTGCTGTCATGACAAGCAGGCAGTTAATAGTGCGTGCTGAAAGTACAAATGATAGCCTTTGGATTGATATTGCACAAAAGCAGAGAAGATTAATTCAATTAAAGACTTCAGCATTTATTTATTTCTTAAAAGAATTGGCAACATATACTTACATAACATATCAGTACAAATAACTTATAACATATAACATTATTCCATGATAGCATATTGAATCAGGAAAATTGGATAATTAATTATTAATATTTAAATTTAAAGTTAAAAAGCTAAAAAAAAAAAAAAAAAAATAAACTTTTTTTTTTTTTTTTA
>VUQR01009996.1:37049-52226 GCA_015108515.1 Hemichromis elongatus | reverse complement strand
AAACTTTAAAATTAAAATTAAAAAAAAAAAAAAAAAAAAAAAAAAGGCTTACCCTGCATTCACCTGACTTCAAAAATGTTCATAAACCAAAACTTCCACTGTTTTTACCTCTTGCTTGCCGTGTACAGAAGCTGTTTGTTTTAAGTATCACTGTTGAGTTTGGAAAGGAAAAATTCATTCTGGTCCAGTAAAAAGTCAAAATCGTGACTTTAGACTGAGGCTTAATTCTGTGTCTGTCTTTGAAGTTTATTGATCTAGTATTTTTTGTGCATAGATGTAAAAAAAAACAACTTTAAATATATATATTTTTGAATTACCTGCAATGTTTGATTACAGTGTACTGAACTGCATGACTTTGTCTGAAAGACGGTGATATTTTCATAAGGAACCCAAGTGTCCTGGCAAAAGAGTCAATTTTGCTTGTAGGCAGTGCGGCCTTTCTCCAGTGTGACTCTCATCATTCATTTATGATAAACAGATTGCTCACTCTGGGATCAACAAATATTTTCCAGTGGTCAGAGGTTAGCAGTAATTTCCTGCTGACCATAATCCTCAGTTTTACATGTGAGTTCAGGTGAGCACTGTTTTCTTCTCTGAATGCTAGTTATAAGAGTTCAGACACCATGATACATGTTCCTGTTCATAGTACTTTACTGTGAAATATGTGGTGGGTTGAAGCATTGTCCTCTTATATGGTAAGATATCGATTACGAAACATTTCAGCCCTCAAGCATCCAGGCTATTTAAATGACTAAAATGAACAAATGCAATCATTTAAGGCCCCTTTAAACTGTAATGTTTCTATTTTTCACAACACAGAAACTGCAACTATTGAGATGGTAAATACTAACTTAAGTCACTAATAAGGTTTTTCTGATAATTTAGATTCTTCATCACTTGTAGAGATCAAGTGTCAAACATTCATTGCATTCTATGTGGTGTACCACTGGATAGAATTCTGGGCCCACTGCATTTTTCATTATACATGGCAGCCTTATCAGACGGTATAACATCCACTATCATAGCTACATGGATCACGGATAGCCATGTTTCCCTATTACCAGCACTCTGTTTAACCCAGATTAACGGTCAGATAATGCCAAATGTTTTAATAAAACGTAATGAGGATAAAATAGAAAACTGATTTTAATTGGCCTGAAAGCGAAATGCAATCAGCTCATAACTTAGAGAGATTAGCTGACAAGGTATAATCACAAGTTAAGGGTCTTTGAGTTATTTTAAGATTCTAACTTGAATATTGCCGATATGTGACCCTTTTCTGGACTCTGAAAAACATGTTCTCACATTCATCTCTAGCTCACTGGACTACTGCATTGATGTTTTACTGGATTTCTTTAAAAGACTACCAATACATTGCATTTTATCCAGTAGTCTACTGCAAGCTTATTAAGTTAAATGAGTAAAAAAGAACACATGACTTCAGTTTTAGAAGAGCAACACTGGCTCCCAATATCCTGCACGTGACTTTAAAGCACTCTTACTTGGATATATATTCAGAAATCGTGTGGGGGAATCTTTCTCACAATCTGACACTTTACATTACAACTCAAAATATTAGGGACACTAACTCTATTAATCATTTCAAATAGCTCTTAAAAACACATTTTAATTTGACTTTTAAATAGTGTTTTGACTTAATAATGATTTGATTTGTGGTGCTTTTCATTGTTCTTCTGTGCAGCTGTACCTGCTGGTGACTTAAGCCATGATCGGAGATGCAGAGGATAGGCATATTGTTTTCCAGCAATATCATATCAGCCTCCTGCTTCAATTATTTCTATGTTCATTTGTTTCTATATACATGTGAGAGATATTGAAAAAAATGTTCTGATATATTTAATTATGGTTTCCAATATTTTTTATTCAAAAAGGAGTTAACCTGACTTTTCTTCATTGTATTCAGAAATGTGGTGATTAAGTATCTGCCTCAAGGTGTCTGCAGCAGTATATATTGCTATTCTTGGTCTGTTAGCCATCATTTATTGTAAAACATGAGTTTTTGAAATTAAGGCTACCATTTCACTATTGTCTTCTCCATCCATCCACTCTGATTCAACCTCATTTCCTGCAACAACTCCAAACATGACACACATACACACTGTTTGTGTTTCTGTGATTTCCACAGTACCTCTTTGCTTTGTGTTGGAGTTTTAATAAACTAAGCAAATCTGTCACATCCTTTGAGCCACATTTTGACAGCAGGGAAGTTTTTCATTAGACAGCCTGATTCAACATCAAACTGATGAGATTTTTTTCTTTTTTGTTACAGACTTGGTATTTTATGTGTTTATTGATAGTATTTATTTAAATTCACTTGCAACATTCTGCAAGAGTAAATCTACTGAATCTACATTTGAAGATGGGAGATAAGAAATAGAATGAATGAGAAAAGAAAAACAGAAATTGATGAATATAATAAAAGTAATAAGAGGGTTGCATCATTAGAGCTTGTTTGTTTCATGGAAATAAGACATTTCATGTACCTCCTTCACACTGCACTTTAGCTTGGTCCAGTCCAGTTCCATTTCTTTGGTGTAACCAGAAGAATATTTAATAATCCTAAATGTCAATAATCACTGTTATTTACTCCCATTACTGCAGTGTATGGCTCATTTTCAGCGATGTCTCTAAAATGTTGTTTATAGGAAGAGAGACTTCTGTCCAGATGCTCTGTGCCTTGAGAATCAACATTTCCCTCTGGCTTCTTTCACTGACATTTGGGATAAAAATATAAATCTTACTTTGATTAATGTAAATTTGTTCTTATCTTGCAGAAAGATTGTGTTTATTTTCATTTAATATTTAATGAATATGCTTAAAATGTTGAGAAGACCGTATTTCAAACTCCAAATCTAGCAATGATGCTATAAAGTTGTCTATCAAGTTTGTACCTACACATGTGAAAGCTGCACAGGGGTGACAACGAATGAAGAAAAGAAATCAGCATGAGAGATACGAATATTTTATTAGAAATAAATACAGTGAAAACGTGGAAAATTATTTAATATGGACATATTTGAAAAGTGGTCAAGGTGACCGGGGCTAGTGCCACCCGATTCCCTCTCTGGTCACACCCCTGTATAGTTGATCAGTGTTGCTGTCAAGATTCAGAAAAATGATATAAGAGGCACCAACGTTTTCTTGTTTATTGTAAGTATATCACAGCGTGAGCAGTTAAGAATATGGATGCACAGACTATTACTATTCCTAATATTAAGGCAGTCACCCCTCCTCGTTATGAAAAAAATCCCTGAAATTTCTTCAAAAATGATTTATTGGTGCTCTAAATGTGCTTAACTTTGTGTTTATAAAAACAAATAAGTACATGTGTAGTTTTTAATTACCTGAGTTCTGAGTCTGTGCATATACCATAAAAAAATAAATGTATTTTTTTCTTTGTATGTATTTTTATATATGACGAGGAGATCTCCAGAACCTTTGCATAACTTCATTGTCATGCAATAGCTGTAGACTTCAATCGATAAAGAGTTTTAATGATTAGTTATTTATTGTACATTTTATAGCTTAATTCATTTTTTTGTTTGTATGTGAAGGAACTCCTTATCATATTTTACTTGTACTGTTTTGCTCATCCTTGCTTTTTTACAAATTTTTACCTGTAGTTGTTAATTATAATTATAATATAATAATTATTACTATTATCATTATTATGTTCAGTAATACAGGACTGTGTTCTCACAACAATGGCAACATAAAGCTAATGATATTTCTGGTTTGTACTAGCAAAATCTTTAATTATGAGTATCTTTAATATACACACAATGTGTTGTGTAAAACATTTCCTACTCTCTCCTACTTCTCATGTGTCCCAGTTACTCACTACTCTGGGCCTAATCATGAATCCCAGTGATTACAGACTGATTCCCAGGAGCACAGGTGATCCACAGAAACCATCAAAACATTAAATGCAATCTTTTGACCGAGTCAGCAACCAAAATACACAATAAAATACACAATAAAATGCATAACAACATAACTTCTGATAATATCTGGAATTTGGACGTAATGAAAAAGGAGACTGGATAGTCTCTTTCATACGTCCTTATTCAAATGAACGTTTGTCTGCAGCAGTATGCAGTGTGCCACAGAGGCCACTGGGGGGCAGCACAGAGCCATGATTCTGACCAAACATGAAGACTGCGGTGTTAGTATTTAAGGATTTTGTTTGCCAAGGAATTCATTAATTGTTTTAACCACATAAAATTATTTATAACTTAATGTAACTGAACTTTATTAATACGTATAATTAAAGGAAGGATTATTCAGGTCTTTTCTTCAGTTTCACTTTAATATAAATCAATGGGCATTATATTAATGGTGGTTATGAAATAGGCTGGATATTAAATCTGGATTATCCCCTGAATTAAATTTTGTTTTTAGGTATTTACAAGTGAAAACGTGAATAAAAGTTGAAAAAAGTCCACACTTTCCTCAAAATGATGTCCTTGACAAGGTCATGATAGTGGAAAGCAGTGCTCGTAGTGCATTGTTCTCTAAATATGGGGTTGAGATTCATATGTAAACAATAATTCATCCTGGAGTTATCCCTCCCCACTGGGGACTTTTCCCATTTTCAGGCAAACAAAGGAAACGGACAAAAGCCTCTGTAAACATATCCTCACATAAAAACTTGCTGTCAGTGAGATGACTTCCACAGACAAGCTCTTAATCATGTGTATTAGCAGAGTGTTATAAATAATCATTGCCTATTTTCTGTTTTTTCCCATCTGTACTGTAAGTCACCTTTTTAACCATATATTATGAACCTGTCCATCTGCTGTGGTCAAAAAATAAAGATTTTTCTGGCTTTGGCAAACATTACTCACTGAGGATCAAATCGCAGCAGGGCCTTTGATGAAGGCTTCACTTTCCTGCCTGCGTTAAAACTGGAGCATCAGATTACAGCCGCACTCTCGCAGGTTTTGTGCTTCAGCCCAGATTGTGTGATTTAGATGTCTGTTTGTTGAGTCTGGGTGTTTCAGGCTGATCAGATAGACGTGGCTCTACCAGGCAGATCTTTGTTTGGCAGGTGGTCCTGAGCCATTAAAAGTTTCTGGGCATGGTGACCTGAAGAAATCATTCGCAAAGCTCATGAGGGTTGCACAGAAACTGGTGGTTTTATGGCAAGGATAGGAAAGTTCATTGATATTTAACAATGAGTGATTTTGATAGCAAATTTGAAGGAAACCAGCAGCCATGTATTTCCACACACTGGTGAGAGATATTTGGTTTACTCTTGCAGCTTTGAGAAAGAATTGTACTGAATGCACAGTGTACTGGCTAAACAGGATACGTGGCCATCTGATCTTGTTTTGCTCTGACTTCATATTGTATTTCAGCACTACCTTATCAGAAAGGCAGGGGGGATAGCAAACACGTGCAGCAAGCTGTGTAGGGCTGTGAGTCTGGATGTGAGTCTGACACAGAGCAGGATGTGCCTGAACCAAGTGACATACATTACATGTGTTAGATGATGGTCACAATATTAGGAGTAGGAAGGGAATAATAATCAAAGCATGTAAGAGCATGTAAAAAAGACTGAATAAATAAATCTAATGCTTTGATTTACAGTCATAGTAAAAAAAAACCCCCACCACACACACTCTGTAAGTTTTTTTTGTGTCAGGACAGTACAACAAATCACTCTGGTCCTAAGCAGGTGTAAAAATAGGTAACTACAACCCCAGGTGAACTATAAAACATGACATGTCATCATTTGTTTAACAAAAACTGAGACAAAATGCCAAAGTAGGGGGTAAAAAAAACAAGTGCACGCTTACTGTTTCCATATGAATAGGGTACCAGGTGCTGGTAATTAAATGCAACTGATTAATTGCTCACCAGTGAATTTGAGCACCTCTATAAAGGCAGAAGTTTTAGTTTGTTGGTCTGGAGCATTCAGGTGTGGGTTAGCAAAATGTCAAGGAGGAAAGACATCAGCAATGATCTTACAGCAGCGATTAATCATGGAGTGGTTATAAGGTCATTACCAAACTATTTAAAGTCCATCATTCTACAAGTGAGAAAGATTATTCACAATTGGAAAACACTGAAGGCTGTTGCGAATCTCGACAGCAGTGAACATCCCAGCAACTCGACCCCAGGGTCAAACCGTACAGTGCTCAAAGAAACTGTAAAAAAAAAAGCTACATGTCAGACTCTACAGTTGGCATGTTAAATGTTAAAGTTCATGACAGTATAATTAGAAAAAGATTGTTTGAAAAGGTTTCAAAAAAGGAGAGCTTGGCAGCACAGCTTAGATTTGCAAAGCTATATCTGAAGAAGCCACGAGACTTCTGGAACAGTGGACATACAAGAAACACAAGTGGAGATGTTTGGATATAATGTATCGAACCGTGTTTAGTGAGAGCCAAGCAGCAGATTAGGCACGATGGTGTAGGGGTGATTTAGGCGTGTTTTGTAGTCACAGAACCTGGGTATCGTGCAGTGATTGAGTCGACAATGAACTCCTTTGTATACCTCTGTATAGAAAGTATACTAGTGTCAAATGTGAGGCCATCTGTGTGACAGTTAAACCTTGGCTGAAAATGGGTCATGCAGCAGGCCAATGATCCCGAGCACAGCAGCAAATCTACACAAAGAATGGCTGAAAAAGAAAAGAATCAAGGTTTTGCAAACCTCAGTGAACTGAAGCCATGTTGTAAAGAAGAGGGCCAAAATTCCTCTGCATCGATGTGAGAGACTGATAAAGTCAAACAGAAAAAAATAAAATATCAGTGAAAGTTATTGCTGCTTCTACAAGCTATTGGATCATAGGGATGTATTTAGTTATTCACACAATGCATCGTAATTTCGTTTTTGTTTTTATTATGAGCCAGGAGACTTATGAATTTCCCTCTGGGATCAATAAAGTTATTCTCATTCTTATTGTTATTAAAGAACTAGTGGCACAGTGTAATATGTCGTGTTACTCTCAGCTTGCATTTACTTAATTAAAAGAGGGTTAAGTTTCAAGAGTTACTTTACCATGACTGTGTATGCATATTTCTTAATAAATGTAATCTATTATCATTTTACTCAGGCTGTTTGGTTGATGCAAATAATTGCAAATCAAAAATAATATCTGGAAAAAAAAATCCACAAACTTTTTTTTTTTCCAGCATAAACTAGGCTGTAAAAACAAACCTACAGAGTCAAATCATTTAAGATGGTGAAACTCAGTTTGTAGTAGTCAAGGATTTATTTAAAGGCTCTTAAAAGTAAAAATGTTAACACTACAATTAAAAATATTCCTAGAGCCAGAGATCAGTCAGGGGGTTTCAGAGTTGTGGACGGTGGGCGGAGACAGGAAATCTGAGAAGGGAGAGCAGGGCTGACATGCAGTGAATGGTTTCCTTGGTTGGGAATTGAATGCTTGATGCTCACGGCATTTGGGCTCAGGTGATATGACCACAGGTCAATCACACAGTTCTTTTTATTTATGCAAAACAATAGAAATCATCCCTGTGGTAACATAGAAATGATCTATGTTACGACAAGGTTGGCCGTCAACACAACTCCCCTTTCCACTCATGATACCAGGGCATCCCGGGTATCCCCACTCAGGACTCAGGCCACTCATGGTATATAATTTTTTTTTTTTTTTTTTTTACCACAGGCCACATTCATGCTCACTTTATCCTATGCCTTCAAGCCCTTTCTAACTACTCTTTGGGCAACTTGGAGGTCTGAACACTTCGACATGCAGACTGAGTAGACTGGTGGATGACCTGCTTTACCTTCTAAGCACAGCCATATGCTGCAACCTGTGCTGCATGAAAAAGTTTTGCTAATTAAAAATGACTCATTCAGAGATTTAAAGCTCTACTTGTAAAGATGTTTTTAGCATTAAAAGAGTGTGTTTAAGTGTTTCTGAGACTGCAGAAAAAGTCATGTCCTATTTAGAACATTTCTGTTTCCGGGAAGTACACGAGCATGAATTTTATAAGCAACTTTCAGTGTAAAGCAATCTTAAGCATGTGACTGTTTCAAGGCCCTTTAGACACAACTGAAGGTGCTTTTAATTCCACATGTGTTTGTTTGTCATTACTCAGAAAAAGGAATGAAGACAGCAGGGTACAGAAAAGTTTATTTTTGCTCATCTAAAAAGCAATGAAACGATTTGCTTTGAGATATTTAGTCCTTTTTTTTTTCCTCTACAGGAAAGCCACAGATGGAAAAGAAATAATAGAAATGAAAAATAGAAAATTGTTGTCACATTGTTCATAAACTACAGCAAACCAGACTTACATCAATTGTCTGTCAAACGAGTCACAAATTGGATTAATTCTTAAGCAATTTCTTCTCTTTGCTTTGTTCACCGGTATTTTACAGTCTGCCAATTATCCAATATACCAACTTTCCTATTAACCAATTCCATGAAAGCATCAAAACTGAGCACGCTGAAAAATATGGCACATATTTTAAAGCTTATTGAGTTTCTTTATTTATATCCACAAACACATTAGGACAAAGTCAGCCACATATTTGCACAGAATGAAATGATCAGAGTGAAAATGGGCAGATGTGCTGCTAATAACCTCTAAACACCGACTCCAATAATCAAAATATTCCCTAAATGCTATAGTACAGCTGTCGTGGAAAAGTATGCTCCCTCTTATTTTAAGTTGTATTTCCATATTTTAGGCGTGTTGGTATAAGTTCATGCTTTCCACAGGCTTGGACTGAGCTCAGCAGCACCACAGAAGGCTCCAGTACCACTCTTTTACACTTCTTTAAATATCACTAGATCATTTTAAAGGTCAAGGAACTTACAATCTTCAGAAGAAGTTTTTTGTGTTTTGCTACAAGTGCAACATAACACTGTTTTGTTAGATGGACTGCAGTAAAATCCAAGGTGAGCGGGTTATCTCGAGGCAGAGAAACACGGTGTAAAAAGCACACGCAAGAGTCCACTTTTTCCTTCTGCAATGCTGAAAGCACTGTGCTGTAGCTGTATACACCACTGAATGCCTTTACTCTAAGTGATGTCTTGTGCATCACAATTACCCACACACAGCCCTGCATCAGACCGTGAGTTGACTTTTATGTTGATGTGAATGTGGGCCGCAGCAGGAGCCGATGACAGCTTAATTCCTGAGCTGGGCCCCCCCCTGCTGAGGCTCACCGTTTGTGTGATCTGACAGACAGAGATCAGACTGTGGAGAGATGAGTGGGAACCCTCTGTGTACGCTCAGGTTTCTTGGCATGGTGAAAAGATTTGTCCAGTCCATTCAGATCTGATGGAGTTTCCCATATTCTGCACGGCAGCTGGTTTTTGTTGAGGTATCTTTCTCATCTGCGCGCACACAAGAGATACATGTGAGGCTGACGCTGTGTTTAGTTTAAGTACTCGGTGCCACCAGAGCTGCATGCCACAGAGTTGAACTTTTCTCTCATCGCTAACCAGGTGAAGAGGGGTTCCAGCCAATTACTTTGGAAAAGGCAGGAGACAGGTAAACAGGTGTGGAAAAATAATAGGTGTAGGGGTGGACAGAGGGGGGTGTTGCAGGGTTGGGGGGTGGGATGAAATGAGCCGCAAAGAGGGGTGACCTCAGTTTAAAAGGGGTTGGGTAATGGAGGCATTAGGCCAACATGAGCAACTGAGGTAAAAGGGGGCAGAGGGAGAAGGACAAGAAGGATTAGGGGACGTGGGGAAAGAAGGCTGAACTACTTTGATAGAGGTCAGAGCGTGGAGCAGTCAGGAAACAAGAGGCATTGTTTTTGAACATCTAATTTTGAGATAAGTGCTCTTTTTTAACACGTACCTGAGGAATGTGGCTAATGCAGTGGTGACCTTCTGAAGATGACAGCGGACAAACCTCTCTCAGGCGCGGAAATGACACAAATGGGTTTTATCTTGCTGCTGATGAGTAACGCCGCGTCAGTCTCCACACAGTTTAATGGATACAACTGCGATGCCAACTACCACAGCAGGTTTCCAGGTGAGAGTCCTCCCCAACAGGTTCGCTCTTTGCCGTCCACACACGTCGACCAACAGGTGTGGATACCGGTAGATCTGTGAACAGCAAAATTAGCAGCCACATTATAATTAGCACAAAGAGTTGTGGTAGGTTGATGCTTTTGTTCTGATGCTGCTTCAAATATATATATGTTTCCTTATTCAGAGTTAATATTGAGGACAATAAAGTCATATCTTTATACTTAGAAAAAAATAAACTTTTTATGATCCTCTTTATATCTATGCTGGGAAGCTTCATTAATAATTAAAAAAAAAGTGAACCATATAAATAAATCAATCACTAAATATTTTAATTACAATGCTTATGGCCCTATTATGACAAACATTTCCTGGATGAGGACATATTTTGAGGCAATCTCCTGCTATGATCTACAAAATAACACCAGATTGATTTACCTGATTGATTTTGCCTCCACAGAGTTCTGTCAGTAATTTCATACCTTTGTGACAATTCCCATATAAAAGTGAATAAAAATCTTAATTATAAAAATTAGTAACTTCTGCCTCGCATGAACCAGCATGATGTCGCAAATCTTGATTTTTATCTTTGCACCCATCAAACAAAAAACTCGAGGCTCACGCTTGGATATGTGCCAGCTGTTTAGGACTCCAAAAAGTAATTTTCAAGCAGCAGCCATTCTGGAAGCATGCACCGAGTGGTTGCGATTTCAATTATTACAGTTCCTTTGCCAACCTTTCTCTCCAAACCTCCTTCTCCCGTCTTCCTCCAGGTGAAAGGGACATCAGCGTGTACTGCGGGGTTCAAACCATCACCTTGAAGATCAACTTCTGTCCCGTTCTCTTCTCCGGCTACACCGATGCAGATTTGGCCCTCAACGGCCATCACAGCGAAGCCCAGTGTCGCGGCTTCATCAACAACAACACCTTCCCCACAGCACTTCTGTTCAGCATCAGCCTCAGCACTCTGGAGGCCTGCGGCAACAGTCTAGTGGTAAAGAATGCTCGTGCACTGAGCATGGCTTTATTCTAATCAATAATCAGCTTCATCATGTTGTGTATTGACTTTGGCGGAGAGCAAAGTGACTGGCCGATGTTTCTCCCTGCAGGTCAGCACAGCCTACGGGCCCACTGCCTATGGGAACATGTCTCTTGTACAAATTGGGAATATATCAGGCTACATCGACACCCCTGACCCGCCGACTATAATCAGCTATCTGCCTGGTTTGTTGTATAAATTCAGTTGCAGCTACCCGCTGGAGTACCTGGTCAATAACTCACAGCTGGCATCGTGAGTTGCTGCCAAAATATCCATCAGTGTCTAAAAGAGATGTGCACCTTGCAGGAGTTGCTTTGCAGAGTTAATCCAGAAAGGCTGGCTTTAAGATATATTCATTTAATTAAATTCACTTATTGCTTTCAAAAACTGTGCTAACAATTAAATTCCCAGTTTAAAAGCTTCAGTGACTTTGTGCCTCGCAGTATTTTTTGAAACCATTTATTTTATTATTCACATCTATTATTCACATATATTATTCACTGACCTTCGTAAATCAGACAAGTATATAAATAAAAGCACAGCCGATTTATAACTGTACTAAATCGAAACCTCTGCTCCCGAAATGTTATTTATTAAGCTAAGACTCACAAAGGCTCCATCTCTCCACAGATCTTCTGCAGCTGTGTCTGTCAAAGACAGCAACGGTACTTTTGTGAGCACGCTCAGTATGATCCTGTACAACGTGAGTACAAAGCAGCGCTGGAATAAAAATATATTTCCAGTTCTATCTTAAGAAGTGCAGATGAATTCATATGAAACAAAATACAAAGTGTTATTCTAGACATTAGATTTGGAATTCATACAACATCTCTGAATGTCTTTTAATTAGCAGTGCTTAGTGTTTTTACTGTTTTCAACTCCATGAAAACAACAAAACCAAATGATAATAAGCAGCTAGTTTTCTGTAATAGCCCATGTATTTTTCCCACCAACAACAATAGTTTGCTATGTAATCCTGTTTGAAATCCCACTGCTTAGAATACTCTGTAGTTACTTTAAACAAAATAATCACTGTTTTGCATATAATTGTGCTCCTTCTTTAACAATTTGTCATCCTTGTGCATGTTTAGCTATAGACCCGTACAAAAGTGGCTCTGGACAGCAGAAAAATAGCAAAACTATAGAATAACACCGGTTATGTAAAGTATGATTCAGTGTCTTAATTTGTATTACGCCATGTTTTGAGTAAATAATCGACTTTTTTTTTTTTCTTTTTTCTCCAGGATTCAGCATACAATCAGCCCCTCTCTATCCCCATGGCTGGACTGGCTCTGAAAACCAGAGTATTTGCTGCTGTGAAAGCCACAAACTTAGACAAACGGTACAGAACAAAACCCAGCTATTCACTATTGAATTTCCATAATTTTCACGTCATAGACTCTTTACCATAACAAACCTATTACTGCAGCAGAAAAGGATATTTTAAACATAGATCTCCACAGCATCTTTCCCACTATCATTTTTACAGATTTACTCCTCTTTTCTTTGCTTTGCCTACATTCATTATGCTATTATGTTATTATTCTTCATGAAGGCGCCAGGCTGCAGTTTTCTCATGTGCGGTTAGATCTCTATCCTCCATCCCATCTCACAGTTTTGTCCCTTTGCAGGTGGAACATTTTGATGGACTACTGTTACACAACCCCCTCAGGGAATCCTAATGATGAACTCCGCTATGACCTTTTCTTTGGGTAAATCTTGCGTTTACGTTTTCTTTTTTCTTCAAGATGATGACTCGATAAACCACAAAAGGGAGTCATTACCTATTCAGGCTCTCCACATGGCTTATCCTCATTGAATGCCACATTTTCTCTTCCTAAACAGTAGTTAAGGGTACTCATAGACATTAATATATGGGTCTGAATATATGTATCTGTTTCCATACAGCTGCTATAAAGATCCCCAGACGACAGTTTTGGAGAACGGGAAGAGCCAGATGGGCCGTTTTTCCTTTGAGGTTTTCCGTTTTGTTAAACACAGACACCAGAAGATGTCGACTGTGTTTTTGCACTGCGTCACCAAGCTTTGCCGGGCCGATGACTGCATCATGTTAATGCCAGTAAGAGCGAAAATCTCCGTTTGTGACTCACCACCCGTTTCCTCACCTTACTGAGGACTGAAATGTGACGATGTGATTGGCAGATCTGTGGGCGGCGGCGCAAAAGGGATGAAGAGGAGACCCCTGATTCTATGGCAGCAGCATCAGGGAACGCCATCCTCTCTGCCGGTCCAATCATCACCAGGAGTGGTATGAATTATAAACCCACTTTTACTGGAATAGTTTTGAGAGACATGCTGCTTTGCTTTCCTGCTGAGAGTGCAGCTATCCACTCAAAATAAGAAGCTACAGCCTTAAATTTCCAACTACTAATTAAAGCTGATTTCAATTAAGACCAATGAAGTAAAATGAATCCAATAAGTGCTATAAAAATTGCTTTACAGACGAAACTCCTGTCAACAACTCCCAGCTCGGTAAGTGCCATTACGCAATGTTACGAAACATAAAAGGGTTGTAAACTATCATGACAGCAGATTCCCTTTGAAATGACTGTTTACAGCAAACTCTCTTCTTTTCCTGCAAGGGAAAGACTCAGGCTCAGCTTGTGGTAAAACCCACATCTGAGAGCTTGTTTTCAGTTTCTTTCCCTTTCCATCTTCCAGCCTTTGGAGACCTCTCCCAGCCAATGAACCCAGTGACCAGTGCTCTGATCTCAGGTGTGGTCATCCTGGGTGTGGTCAGTGTGTGCTTCTTCCTGCTGTTGCTCCGCTTCCTGCTGAAGCCCCGCCCCCCAACGACAGCAGTAGCCTCAGGTGTTTGGAATCCAAGCTTTAAATAAACATCTGCATGTTGTGCAACATGTGTATCGTTTAAGGTGTTGTATATTTATTGCGTTCAATACCTCAGAATGTTTCATTTTTTGTGGGTTTGCATAGTAACCGTGTTTAGAAACTGTTGCATTTAATGACTCAATATTTTTAACAAGTGTTTTTTTTTTTCTTTCTTTCCATTTTTGTAACCAGCATATGTATAGAATTAGATTAGAGATACCATTGTTTTGTGTGGTCTTTGTTTTCCAGTGAAATGTAATAGTATTCAAACCCTGTACAATATCAAAAGGGAATAGTGAATGAATTCAAGCAGGTGTGTTTCTCGGTCTGTGTTTGAATTCAGCTTCCAGTTTTTGTTTGCATTCCCAAGTTTTAAATATATGTTTGTGGTGGATATAAATTCTGATTTTAAAATTAAAATAGTAAAACTAAAAAAAAAAAGACAACTAAAATAATCATTTTAAGATTTTTTTTTAACTGTCTACTTTATTTGGCCTGGGTGTTTGAGGTTTTGGTGTTCAAGTTTTGAGGTTACAGCTCCCAGTTCTCCTTTCACCACTGGGACCACTCAGTTCTTGATACGTCTTTATTTTCTCATGCTCCATCTAACTGATTTTGCTGTCTGCTAATAATTTCACATGTATCGAAACTGTGGTTTATATCTGTTTATGCATGTGTGTGTTATGCATCTCCAATCAGCTAATCAGCTGTTGATGTCTGGTAGTGCCTGAAACTGGAAATAGGTAGCTTTGCTTTGTTTGAAAGTAAATAGATCACTTAAAAAGCATTACTGAAGCTAAGAATTCACTCAGAAGTTTAAGAAATTAGTTTTTTTAAATGTACACTAAGTGAAATTTAAAACCAAAACCAGTAAACTATAGATGCTTGTTTTTTTAGTCCTAGCTCTTCTTGGCTGTCGCTTCACAAAATCTTCACCAAACATAAACAAAAGTGGAATTTACCTCTTGATCTATGTCTCTACTTCTTTTGAACTATTTCTGGGATTAAAAAAAAACATATCTGTGATCAGCTGGTAATAATGCAGGTTCACTCACTCCTCCCAAAGCTCTGAAGATTTAAGTTTATTTTAGTTTAAAATATTTCCTTAAACATCGGTGAAGACCGTAACAACCTACTACGTCTGAGGGATTAAACATGTATGTGTAGATGGACATTCTGACCCCGATGAATCTTTTCATGAGCAGTAAATCTGTTGCAAACTAGATAACTAGTTGAGTGTAACTAGTTCAGACCTGGGCCTGAACATCTGGGTATCTGCTGCTTTAACCAATACAAACCTAAAAAA
>VUQR01009996.1:0-33767 GCA_015108515.1 Hemichromis elongatus | reverse complement strand
TATTTTTAACATCAGTAGTCACATTTATGACCATATTAATACATAACATGTCAAATATTAAATAAAGTCCTCTCCTTCATGACTACAAACAAGAATCTTCTAATTGTCTTCTATGCCATTAGTGTCTATATGGGAATTTTCCTCATGTTGTGACCTTGCGGGTTTCCAGTCTCGTGGAAATGAGGCAAATACAAGGTATTGCCAGGGCTCATTTGACGACCGCCAGAATTAATCTCTCAGATTTTTTGCGGTATTGATTTTCGTTTTCGGTGACCTACATGAATGTCTGCTGGCAGCAGCGAAATCTCACGTGTCGCGCTCAGAGGCTGTGTTTGTGACCTGCACGGCTCAGCTGCATTCACCACTCTTTATCACCCTAATCCCTCATTTCAACAGCCATTTTGTGATGTATTCAGCAACTACAATGTCTGCAGATAACTGTATGAGATGAGTAAATGCTATCATCCCCCCTCTCAGTTTACCATCAGCGATAATTGATTAAGCCCACCTCCCAAAATGGAAATGAGGCTGAGATACGGCTTTGAATTTTGAAGCCAAGTTCAGGTGAGTCATGAGCGAATAAAACGTACTTAGAAAAGATCTGGGGAATATAAATAAGGGAGGACACTGGCGAGAAGAAAACAAAGAAAGACTGTTTGCATGTTTAAGCGCACGTCCTGACAATAATATGGCCTTCCTGTTTGTGCAGCATGGTTTCCACACTAAATATACAGCATTCAACCAGAGACTGACAAAAGACACCCATCAATCATCTTGACTCTGATCACAGCGTTCTCTTCCCAGGTGGCTCGCCTTACAAGATCAGATTTCTAAATGTCCTTTTTTTTTAAATTATTTATTTTTTCCATGTAAATTTTAAAGATGAAACACCCACAAAGCTGATGTATGTCTCTTAATTCTGTCTTATGACTGTCAACCTAACTGATGTGGAATAATGACAACTCACTAATTCATGAGAATCTAAAGCATCTATAAATGATCCTTTGTGACATTTTCCTTTAATTAAAGGTCATTCAGATAACACACAAGTTCTTTTTTTCTATTGTGTTTGAGATCCCAGGAGATGAGAAACCAAACATCTTTATTTTAGTTCCATACGAGGGAGCAAAGGGCCTGTGCAAAGGAATACAGCCTTATGGACATTATTTAAACATGCAACTTTAAAGGCCAGTGTGCTGGGTTTCATCATTAGCCTCTAGGAAACAACCACAGAACCTCGGCTAGAGAAAGTGAACTGTTTGCACACACTAATGCAATCCCTGGCTTTGACCTCGTTTTCGTTGAATTCTGAAACAGTGTTGAGACCACAAAACAGTCAGCTACCATCTATACACAGAGACGTAAGATCCAGGCAACAATGTCTATTTGATTGACAGCTGTGGATTAAGCATCCATTTTTAATTGTGAATCACCTTTGTGCACTTACAGAGGTTTTCCACATTGTGCTGGATATTGAGTGCATGAATTTGCTCTTTTGATATTGTCTCTGTTTGCTGAAGCTTTTTCACAGAACTTCACAGAGGGCAGTGTGGCTTTATTAATCTCCCTCATCCCGTTATCCCTGTGCACTGTTGCCAAAGATGGCCTTAGCCAGTCTGCGTGTAGATCCAAGTTTTAATATATACATATGCCTCCAGTCATATTTGATGAAATTTTTCTCAGATGCTTTTGGTAGCCATCAACAAGCTTCTGGCTCGAAATTTGACCGGTCTTCTTTTCACAATTGGAGTTCATTTAAATAGACCACAAAATTTCAATAGGACTGAAGTTGGGGCTTTGGGAAGGCCAGCCCTGAAGCTTTACGTTAGGCTACTGTCTGACTTGTATGTCTGTAGTTTTATTTTCCTGTGGAGGTGGAGATGTGGACTGGAGCTGTCTCTATGGTCACTGCTGGTGGCCTTCACACCTGTGCTGCATTTGCTAATTATCCAACTTGGTGCCTGTGCAGACTGCTGAACTTCACCTGATCGTTTTACCTCCTGAAGTGAATGTGGCTTCTCATGAAACTCCATGTTACAAGTTCCCAGCATTCCTTAAAACAGGCTCACCAATTTTTCTGATTTACCTATTTCTCCAAGGAGCTTGATGCCATCACCAGCCTTCCTCACCTGCCTGCCCACTGTCTGCCAACACATACTTTGTTTTGCATGACTTACACCCGCAAACCAAATACTCTGGACTCGACTCAACCCCGGACCTCTCTAAGGCTGCATTCACACTGCAGGTCTTAATGCTTAATTCTGATTTTTTGATCAAATCCGATTTTTTCTGTCTGGTTGTTCACACTACAAATAAAATGTGACAGCAAACGTGCTCTAGTGTGAACGGTTCACGGCCCTCAAAGCGGCCCACGTGCGCAAAAGAAGACGTCACACACGCGCTTTTTTTACGGAAGTAAAAATGGCGGCTACAGAGCTAATAGGTGTTATTTCAGCAGTCTATCCATTTCTGCACAGTTGTAACCGAAAGAATTTAGAAAAATTAATTAGAGAAAGACGGACACTGAGACAAACGAGAGCCCGTGTTTTAAGAATGTCCAGTTTCCGCCGCCATGCTTTCTCGTCGGTCTTCGCTGATAATCGGCATCTGTCTCGTGTCAGTGACGTAAAAGAGGGATTTAATGTGACATGACTGTTCAAACAGCAGTCGCTTTCTAAAACATCAGATATGTTTCGGATTCAGTACCACATACGAAAGTGAACTAGGTCGGATTTGATAATATCGGATTTGTGCTGTTCACACTGTCATACTATGGTCAGATATGGGTCGCATAGGGTCAAAAAAGTCGAATTTCATGCGCTTTTGCCTGCAGTGTGAACATAGACTAAGTAAGGCATCTCCTTTCTTTCATTCTCTGACAATGTTCGCATTCTGACCTAGGCCTGGAATAACCTCGCTTCTCGTCTCTAACCGATACATTTCTCATGCTGCCTATTGGTTCTCCAAGTTCACTCACTCGGTGTATAATAAACCTTTTAAACTGCTTTCAGTGTGCAGGCGTCTGTGTTAATCATGACAAGAACAGCTAAAAGAAATAATCAAAAGCCTAGAATTACTTTGATATTCATGCCTATGAATGTATGTATGTATGTATGTATTTACACCACATACAGTGAGAGATTGTGAACCACATCCATGACCATGTGGGTTGGCCATGCTGAACACCTCGGTGGCACCTCCTGTTATAACATTCGGCTTCCCCATCACAGAAGGAAATGCCTGTGGAAGTAACTTCTTCGTGAGTATTGCATCAATGATGTGTCCTAGATTTCAGTCTTAAGGGATAGTGATCATGGAGCTTTCAAACCTGAACAGAAGAGAGTCAGAGCAGATTTAAGGATCTAAAAGGGTATGTGAGTGTTTCGGAGCACTCCAAGGAAGAAAAATTCAACCTGACACACAAACACACACAGCAACTCCACCCCTGACTTAATATAACAGATGCATGCACCCACCCGGCCAGTCACCCTCCTCTCCTCTGATGAGAATGAGAAAGTTAAGAGAGCCGTTCTACTTCCTTGATGTGATTTCATCACTGCAGCTTGCTGTGTGAGAAATGTTGGATAACATTTATTTTTTAACCATTTTTGAAAAAGTCATGTTTCTATTAAATAATTCTTCAGGACACGAGCTTGCAGGCTACGGGAGTATTCTCAGATTCAATCGGTCACTGTGAACGAGGGTGGTCTGATCCCTCAACCCAAGCATCGGACCACCCTTACTACTTCTCTGATTATCCACTGGAATATATAATCGATCACAACCAGGTAGATGTGTAAGTCTACAGTTATAAGAACTGAGCTAAAAAAAATATAATGTGGACTTCACTTCTACTTCTTGTAGGTCCTCTGTTGCTGTGACAGACAACAATGGGAGCTTCATCGGCAGACTCAGCATGTCCTTGTGCCGAGTGCCAACCTACACCTCTCACACACTTTACAGTTCTACCTGAGATAAAATGTAACTTTGGGAGATTAATGGCATGCAACAGTTCTTTTAATCTCCCGTTCCTTTTCGAGGGCATAAATTACACCACACCACTTGTCATACCACCTCTGGGCACGGAACGAAAAACAAATGTGTACGTGCAGGTGGCTGCATCCACCATGACATTGCTGTAAGAACCTTACAGCAACTCTGTAGCCTCTCTTTATCTGGTTTAGACCTACATTTATAAAACCTAGAAGTTAATTTACTGAAGTACTGCACTTCAGCACAGCTGTGAAATGCTTTACTTGAGTTATTCAGTTTTATTCTTCTTTTTACAACTTCTACATTTCACAGGGGAACATTGCATTGTTTATTCTCACCACTGCATTTAGCTCACTTTTGTATTTTTTCAAAGTAATATTTTACTACTAGGGCAGCTGTAATTCAATATACAGTGCATAGAATAAAGCCCAGTATGAATGTGTGCATGAATATGGCTTGTGAACGAAGAAAAGCTTTGAGTGGTAATAAGACCATAAAAGCATAACATTATTATTACACTATTATTATGTTAGACTGAAGCAGATGGTGTGATTCCTTATAAAAGCCATTGTGTGGCTGGAGGAGCCCATTATAAGTGAAATGTTTTCCCTCTAAACTGCTTCACTTGGATTAATTTAAGTAACTGTTTGAGGGCCAGAAATATTTTAGAGGTAAAATAAGAAGAATAAGAGGTAAAACAAATATATGCAGTGACTTGTTGGAGGTAGGGCCCCTCATGCCCCTCATGTGGGCAGCAACCAGTCAAAACTAATAAATTGTGCAAATTTCCTTTAGCTAGATCAGTAAATGTACTGAAATTTAAGGTGCTGGGTCACTACTCAAAAAAGAAAAAAGAGATGCATGACATATTACTGCTTACTGTTTTCAAAGGTAATGCTGTACATTAATTACACACCAGAGAAGGTAAATTATTACACTAACTGTTACATTATTTTCACTTTACTCTGTGAAAGTAATGTAATAGAGTAATGGGAATGATGGTAATTATCTGAAATGCATTGTGTGATAATAACAAGTTAATAATATAAACCTGTAAGACCTGAAGAGCTAAAGGTGTGTTAACCATGTTATGCAATTGCTTCTGTCGTAGATGCGGTTTGTGTGTCGCCAACACACTCCTGTCCTCTCGTGCAGTAAAAACAAAATTAATATCCAAATCTTCACTCCTGAAAAGCTGGAGATCAAACAAAACACGTTTGTTTGATTTTTTCCCCCCCTCTTTCTATCTGTGGTGTACAAATAACTGAATAAGTGAGTCTTTGTAACATAAGCAACAGCATTATTGTAACTGTAAGGTGATTACTGAATTTAGTGCCGCACTCTTGAATGTACCCAACACTGAAAAGCATGTTAATTGATATTTTATAACTGTTATTACTTGTACTTGTGTTCAGTTCACTGATAGGACTTTTTTTCTGCACCTTTATTGGTTTTTTGAATACCGAAATATTTGTTACTTTGTTAGTAATAGAGTTTTTTTTTTGTTTGTTTTTTTACATTTTTTGCATTTGTAATTTTGCAGAAGTAATGAATCTTAATACTTCATCTAGCTCAGGAGTTAAAATGTTCCTGACATAATTTCATAACTAAAGTAAATAATAATAACTAATAAATAACAACAGCTCACAAGGGATTGCACAATTACAATTAGAGAAAATGACTCATGCCTTAAATGAAAAAAAAAAAGTTTAACTTTACATGACTTGAGAGGTACTTTCATCTGCTCCCTTATTTCCCAAGTGTTCACTACTGCAGATGGATCCACATATTTGATTTGGCACACATTTTATATCCCTTGCCCTTCCTGATACAACCATCCCATTTATCTGGGAACAAGCACTGTGAGTACACTAACTTCTAAGGCTAGGTTTGTGTTTCCTTCCAGTCTTGAACTGGGGATCCTTCATGTATAAGGTTGTGTTGCTCACTACACTCAAAATTTACTCTGCCTATTATTCCCTTCTTGCAAAAACATCAGGAGACCTGATTATAATATGTCTTTGACAATAATTATACTGAAAAATATATTAGCTAGAATAGCAACAAAAAGTAAATCACATTGAAGCAGGACAAAATACCGCAGTAGTTTTGATACAATGGAAAAACATCTGAATGTTTGTTTTTGTTATTTCCAGATCCAGAAAAATGAAAAAATAAAAAAACTTATCTCAGTGGTCCAAATCCAGTTATGTGCTAAAATTGCTCGATGCAATTTAGCTAATCAGTTTTTCAGTTTTCATTTTAATGTATGTTAATTCAGTCAAAACATACCTCAGCAGTAACCTCTGCTTCTATCCTGCAGTCATTCAGGATTTATTGAGACTTTGACTTCATCTCTTTTAATTGTGCAGTTATCTTTAAGCCTTATTCGCTGTTATTTTTCAAGCAGAAGCAAAAGGACGGAAGGATTATTTATATCTTTCATTTACAGTAAGCATTCAATTTCAGTTTTAGTATAGCCTGCATATAAGACATGGACATAGCCACTGTGGAACTCATTGGTATGTGAAACTGAGTGGATAATTTTTTGGCATCGTGGTGTTTTGATAGTGGACAAGAAGTCATTGAATGGTACTTGTCAGTCTGTCATGTAATGAGTGTGTGGCAGGCAGAGAATGGACAGAATGTAAAACTCAAAACCAACTTTAAAAAAAAACAACAAAAGGCAAAATATTAAACCTAAGAAGGACAGGAACAGACAGACAGACTACATGCACCATGAGAGAGAAGAGAGGGAGATGCAGACAATAGATGCACAGGGGGGTGATTAAGGGAAGTGGAGACACATGGGAACACAGCTGAACCGAGTCATAACTATCGAAACAGGGGAAGCGAAAATAAAACAGGAAATAACACACATACACACACACAAACTGAAACTCATACTAAGACACTAGGACTGGGAATAAACAGACAGCAGATAATTTCCTGGAATTCAGTCATGGCTCTAACATAAGAAAATATTTTTTAATCCCCATTCTGTCACAGTTAGTAATTGTCAGTAAGATTAGACATGATAGTAAGAGCTTCAGTTTCAGTAACAGCAGCTAATAGCAACAAAAACGGCATCGCTTACCAACAGCTCAGGAATCAAATCTCAGGACATCACCTCAATATTAGTGTCACTGGTCAGAAACGAGCTTCGTTGACTCATCAATACCACACTTTATACCACCTTTGACAAAGTTTTGCAGCTTTCCCAATAGTAAATTTATTCTGCTCAGGGAAACAGCAGACTAACAGTCTTTTACACATGACTGTGAAGTGTCTGAGTTTTTTTCAAGTGTTGACATTATTCAAACACATTAACATACAATATGTAAAAACATGATCTTTCAATGATGCAGTGAATAATAATCATTTCATAGGTTTTGACATCTTTAACTGGCAAATACAAAACAAACAAACTTTGTTTCAGCATTTGTGCCATTCCCAAAACTCTTGGCCACACTATAGAAGAAACTTGATGGCTGTCCACAACCATTATATGGTGGCCCTGAAAGGTCAAATGCACTTCAACAGCAGCAAGTACAAAAATGCACAAAAACACAATGGAAGATGAATTCAACACAACAAAATGAAAAAAAAATGCCACAAAAAGTCATAAAACGACTCACAAAACGCAAATGAAGTGTTGAGAGAAAAGCTGCAGAGGTGGCAAGCCAGCAGTAAATGGTTTACAGCGATCTGCAGCATTATTTGAATCAAAAGACACATTACCTCACACAATGAATCTTTTGCTTCTTAAAGGTGTCTCAGTACTTTGCATGTTTTGGTTTTGTTGTTTTTTTTGTGCTTTTTTATTTGCTGGTGTTTTCTTAAGTTGCGGTGCATTTGAGTCTTCATTCCTTCTGTTGCCTCTAACACTAACTATAATTATGGAATAAGACCTAAAACTACAGAGTGAGACCATGAACTCACTTTGTGGAGTCTTTAGTCTTGAAGTGAAGTTCTTTTTGCATCCAGAGGAGTCTCCCCCCTCTGGTTTCCAGATTCATTGGCCTCACCTGTTAAACCCAGAATATACATTTATATCTTTAATGCAATCTGTGGATGTTGGCGATGCTTTCTGTAGAAGGTGAGTAAGTTGCTCGTAAAAAGAGTCTCCAATCATTTGACTGTCTGAGGATCCAACCTGTAACCTGGAGCCTCTGACCCAATTCTTTCTCCACGGCTATCTTTTTCTTCTTGTTTGGTACAATGCCTCCATCTCTCCACCTAAAAACATCCTGTGGAGCTGGCTCCTTCTTTGTAACTTGAATTTCTTTCATTCCTCTAAGATTTGATAATGAGCTGTTTCTGAGTCCAGCAGCTTTTTAAAAATGTACGCATGCCTTCAGGTTTTTTCTTCCTTCTGTGTAATAAGCAAAGCACAGCTACCTAAATCCTAAGGGAGCTGTAGTCTTAATTTTATCTCCCTCCCATTCATTAATACAGTGCCTGTATCTACCTGTGTTAGGTGTAATTGGGGCACTTTCGAGGTTCACCTTTTATTGAAAGGTGCTCCATTGATGAGCTGAAACCACGCTGGAGAATGGAGATAGCCAGAAGGCTCGCTTCTACTTCCTAGTGTTCCACTTCATTGAGCAACAGAATGAGACCATCTCCACCTGCTATCTGCACTGCATCACCCGACTCTGTGAGCTCAGCTCCTGCAGCACCTTCAAGGTAGGAGGGTAGCATATGAATTTCAAGCAGAAATTTCCAATTCAGGCCAGATCCCCAGCTCATGCCTCCACATATGGTCTCATCCACTGCAAAGCCAGAGGAAGAGGAGGAGCATGAGGAGGTTAGGGACCACAGTGGTCCAGGAGGGCATCGCTGAGCCGTCTGTGCTTACAGTGGCTATAAGAACCGTATGTTTGTCTTTCTTTTTCTGCAGATTTCAGACGGTGCATCTGAAAGCGATCCTCAAATACGCCACAGAGACATGAATAACACTCTGGTGGTAGAGCTCTGTATCATTAAAGGCTTAGTTGGATGTTTTGAGATATGCTCTTCACCACCTTGCTCAAAGTTTAATGAGAAGACATACTACGCTCACCCATTTTTTATGTTGAACTGAGCTAACGATCTGCACGTACACTGTGACTGTACAAGTTTAACACTGGTATCAATACTCTGATCTACCTCCAGCACTGAGCTGGATGCCTATTGAGGGGCCTAAATGGAGAAAATATAACAATGACTATAAAACAAAACACAGAAAATCCTTCAAAGAATTCATTATCAGCAGAGGAAAGCAGATAAAAGGTTATAAAATCTATGACAAGAACGAGTAGTCTCACTCCTATCATTTTTTTGCTTTTGGCAAATGTGTAGTTTCAAACATGGCAAAAAAAAAAAGAAGCTCATTACACGTTTATGATATTTCTTTTCTGGTTTCCCTTTTCTCCTGTAATTTAATTTTTTCTTTTCAATATTTTGATAATTATAATTTTGTGTCTCTCATAATGAAATATTGATGTTTCGTCTTTCTTGCAGCCATTCTCTCCAAAGAAGAGGCTAAGTGTGTTATGTATTAACTCGACACCAATGAGAGCAGCTATTCACAAAGTTTTTTACTAATTAGATTCCTCCAGAAATGAAAGGGCTTTCTTATCTGCAGCAAGTCATATCGTCATCTCTTTTCTGATGAAATAAAAGCGCCCCATAATGGTGTCGCTCTCATTTGTGCACAGCGCTGTCTGGTGGACAGTCTGATGGAAAGGGTGTATCTTTTGCCCTGGGAATGGGTGCTGCTCTACTCATTGTGGCAGGGCTGGCAGACATTTTGATGGGGGCATCTTTTTTTTATTGAAAATTGAAGCGGATGAGCTAGCAGCAGCACATAATATTGATAAACAGAGGTCAGTGCTGGGGAAACGACATGATGAGTTTGACAGGGTGACATTCACATAGGAGCGGAGGTGTGTAATGTAGATATGTTAGAATTAATCAAAGTTATTGATTGGAGCACTCACTCACTCCTTCAGAATATTTCGAGCTATATAACGTGAAGTCTGAGTAATTGTCAAAAGACAGCAAGAAGCTAAGCTGTCATCAATTTTGTGAAATACACCGTATTTTTCTGACCATAAGGCGCACAGGATTATAAGACGGATTAAGCGAAACAAAACAGTCAGATAAGTGAAACTTTACTCAACTCATTCGTCTTGCTTCCTCCACTTCCGTACCATTGATTCATTAATGTTAAATTCTCTCAAAGTTGCCCTATTCCCATGTTGTTACAGTATATGGATGGATTATCAGTTGTTCTCCTGACTGAAGTTTCGTCCGTTTACATCCTGCCATGCGATTGCATTTGTTCCTAACCATCGGGAACCCTCAGGCTAACTTTTATCGAGTAGAAAACAGTTAGTGTTCATCCTCCAGTTTCACTGTTTATGTTATGCTAACATAGCTGTGTCACTAGCGATCACTTAGCACATAATTATATACCAGCTAACCCAACTTCAGTAACCCTACAAACGTCACTGCTGTTTAGTTTTCTGTCTTCATTTATGTTGGAAGTGATAGCAGAGCTGTACGTTTATATTTTTTCAGAAATATCTCAGTCAGAACATGGTATATCATGTTTAGGTGGAAACTAGCGAGCTAACTTCCTACTAACTTTTAACTCTGTTAAATTTAATAAATTCCAGATGCCTGATGTTAAAATTAATTGTTACACCTGGTAAAGCAGCAATGCTGATCATTTTAATAAATATGAAAGAATTTAGACAGTTTTTAACTCTCAGTGATGCTGCAGTGTTCATTTGACTTTAGGACCTGAAGAGATGGAGTTTTGGACCCAGATTACTCTGAGTCCGTGAGCTACTACGGTAGCTCCAACAATCCATTAAGCGGTGCTGCTGCATAGCTTACCAAAGTTGTACTAAAACATTTTTTGACAGATTTTTGAGCACTGTGTACCAGATAAAATTGATTCGAGGTCAGTATGCATAACCAGAATTCATACATAAGGCGCACTGTCGATTTTTGAGAAAATTAAAGGGTTTTAGGTGCGCCTTATAGCCCGAAAAATACTGTACTTGTTTAAGAAAGAGGGTGGAGCATCAATCACATGGCAGTAACTCATGTAGACATCGTCAAGATGACCTGCTGAAGTTCAAGGCTAGCAACAGAATCAGGAAGAAAGGGCAGTGATGTGGTACTGTTGTTGGCACCAGATGGACCCGTCCAAATATTTCATAAACTGAGGAGAATGGCCCGACTGGAAGGCAAGGAAGGCAACAGTAACTCAAACAGCTCGTTACAATCAAGATGTGTGAAATAGCATCTCTGAATGCATAAAATGTCAAACTTTGAAGCAGCAGCAGAAATCCACACTACATGGGACTCCTGTCAGCTGAGAACAGGAAACTGAGGCTACAATTCACATGGGGTCAGTAAAACTGGACAACAGAAGCTTGAAAACATATTCCCTGGTCTAAAGATCTAAAGATTAGCCTAAAGATCATAAAAACCTGGTCCTGCCTTGCTTCAATGCCTGAGGCTGGTGGTGGTGTAATGAAGCAGGGGATATTTTCTTGGTGCACTCTGGAATTCTTAGTACCAACTGAGCATCGTTTAAACGCGATCCCTTCATGACCACAGTGTGCCCATCTTCTGGTGGCTGCTTTCTGCTTCCTGCTGGATAATGTGTCATCTCCCAGAGCTCAAATCATGACAAACTGGTTTCTTGAACATGACACTGAGTTCACTGTACTAAAATATCTTTCACAGTTGCCAGTCTCAATCTGGTACGGCAACTTCTGGACATAGTGGAACAGGAAATTTGCATCATGAATATGTTGCCAACACATCTGCAGCAACTGTGTGATGCTATCATGTAAATATAGGCCAAAATATCTGAGTAATGTTTCCAGTACTTTATTGAATCTATGAGATAAAGAATTAAGGCAGATCTGAAAGGAAAAGTGGGTGCCCAACCCAGAACTAACAAGGTGTACAGTGAGTATATATTTAGCACACAGACATTTCTTGGCAACAAAGTGAATAAACATGTTTTTCCATAATGTGAGAAGGTTACTCTGTTTATCTGGCATTGCAAAAAAAAGAAAAGAAAAGAAAAGACAGCTATAAGTTAGTATTGCTACATTACTGTCCCACATTTAATTTTCCTTACTGTCAACATGCAAATAACCTTTGATTTAAACACTCGGCTTCTTGTTTATTTGGCAAGCAGTTCATAAATAAAAGTCTACATCTGTGCATGACTCGTGAACACGGATGACACGCAGTGAACTGCACATGATGTATTTCTAATAATGTTCTAATTCCGAACCTGCGTGTGATGGTTTTACACTCAGCATAGATTAACTCACGCAAGCCAGCTCTGATGCATTGCAAAATAAGTACGTTACATTCCAGACTACAAGGGATAATTAAGTGATAAAAGTAAGACACAAAAGAGAACAAGTATGCATATATAGTTATTTATCAGCTTAGTTATACTTGCAATACAGTATCTTCAATTCCTATGAGGTTATTTGATAGTGATGTGTATACTTGAGTCAATTTTCCATGCATAGATTATTACTATTAAAGCTCACAGTGTTATCCAAGGCATACGACAGAAGTCCTGTGTAAGAGTGCATCTTACAGTCTGCATGAAACAATTCCTGACATACAAGAAGGCTTTGGATGTCTTCAGTTCAAGGAAATGAAAAGGATTAATGCATTAAACTGAGTAAAACTGACACACATACTTCTATGCTGTTTTATAACTGGAGGCATGTGGATCATACACAAGAAACAAATACCAGTATTTGAAATTTATGCTTTCAGGAATTTTCTTTGGTCTAAGGTTTGATGTGCACAGAAGATAAAAGAAAGTTTGTTCTGAGGTTTGCAGGGTGATGTTTTTGTAATGGTCCTCCACTAGAGGGTGTCTAATCACCATTTTTTTCCTAATCTTTTTTTTTAAGGCTCTACTGTTTACTTGTCAACAGTGCCATTAATTAATACATTATGAGTACAGGAATATCCAGGATAGAGGATTTAGATAGAATACGCTTTATTAGATCCCCACAATCTTAACCTTCCACAGCTCTTAAAAATTAATTATTTTGGCTTTCTGAAACCCAGAGACTACAGAGAACTACAGACTCCCTGTTTTTCTGGCCATGATCGGTAAGATCAACTTCTGAAAAGTGAAATGTCTTCCCATGTACACCATAAAAAGAACAAGCAAAGCAATCAGCTGACTTGACAAACGATCTAATTAGGAGTTGCAGTATTGTTAAGTAGGCCATGACAAACTTCACGACAAGACGACCCACTTTGAAGCATGAGGGGGATAAATCAGCTGAGCTGGAAGGCACTGCTCCATTACCACTGCAGTAACTGTATGTTCAGGATAAATCTCCCATTTATGAGTTCCCTGTAATTTAATTAAACCAACAGGGATAAACGTGTGCTCTGTTGCTCTCTAATGGTGTGGACATTAACCTTTGAATCCAGCTGCTTTGCCCTCTAAAATGTTAATAGCCGCAGGGGATGAGCAGCAGCTAGAAATCTGTATTGCACTTCCATATGTTGCTCATGACAATGCACATTTTAATCACCTTTTATTTAAAGTCATGTTGCAGTGCATCACTATAACACGTATTTTTTTGTTGTTGTCTCCCATTTGTTTTGTTAGTTTTGTGGGTTTTTTTAATCTATCTGCTGTGTCTGAGGATTGGGGCTCTTTATTATAGACCTTAGTGTTTTGGCCGGTTTTGTCCTCAGCTGAAAGAATAATTGTCCTGTCATTTCCATTCTAATTAATATGCATATGAGTCTGTCTGTAGGCTATACATTAGGCTTAGCAGACAGCGCAATCATAAAAAATTGATGGACCAGCTGCAATTTAGGACAAGAAGACTCGTGCAACATGAAGACTGCTGGAATATGATGACTTTGAATAAACAGTGTCAGAGTCTTGCTAATGGGCTGACGTGGTGCGTTAATGTGCTAACAGAAAATAAAACTGGATTTCTTTTCTTTTTCAAGGCAGATGAAATATAAAATACTTCACCAAGATAACACCGGACTGCTGAGGAGGCGAAATCAAACTGGAAGGTCCAGCTGTTCCATTAACCTTTTGTAATGAAGCAGAAGAGATGTGAAACTTGGCGAATGTAATGTCGAATGTTGAGAGGAAGAAGAACCGAGAGTGAACGGGACAGCATTCCTTTAGCAGTAAATCCTGCGTGTCTTCATGAGAATTTTTCAACATATGAAGAAATACAGTAATTGGGTTTTTTGCTGAGAACTTGATGAACTATTACTCTCATACCTGAACTAACAGCCATGCTGTGATTCCTGAGAGTAACAAAATCTACCTATCAGCTTCTCTAATAATACCTTTATGTCTTAATTTGGTTGTGTCATTAAAAACAGTCTGGCACACCATCTCTTGTAAAAACTTAATGGATTTTGTTACCTTTTCTTATCTTTGGAGCCACGCTAATCCCCAGTCTTTGTGCTCGGCTTAAAGCTAAGTTAACTCCCCAGGCTTCAGCTTAGCAGTGGCTAACAGACAAATATAACAGTGGTTTTAGTTCAACTGTGTGCACATTTTAGTGGTGTGGCTAGCTAGCCTTATAGGAAGACTTTTATGTGATCCCATTTTCCAAAATTTCCACTGATAATTTGAAAATGGTACTAATGATGAAGGCAGCATAGCCATAGCTGTAGGAAGATGTTTCAGGTACATGATGCTTTGGGGATGACACTATGTGTTATGGTGCAGGCAGGGTTGGGGTGGTTTGTGTCGCTTTTCTTCTTCTCTATTTCTCTATCTTTCTAAAGTTTATCTCTCAAAGTCTCAGGTGGAGGGCTTCCTTCCTAGACTGCCTGCTCTAGGCAATCTCATAAAGCTCTTGACATTTGGAGGTCAGATGGCACTGCCGTTCTCCACCTGTTCCGTAAACCAGTTCACCTGGATTCCTACCTTCCTGACAAATTTTGCAATCACCACGGGCCAGTCTTACCTGAACCGGTCAACTGTTCTGAGTACGTGCAAAGTAAAGTGCTCACCTGTACTCCACCTGCCTGTTTGCTCTCCCCTTTTCTGCCTGCTAGCTGTTTACACCTACAGCGACTCTGTTCAAGAAACAGACAAGTACACAAAGTTCACAAATATTGCAAGATGTTCAGCCAGTCTTAAGTTCATGTCTTGTCTCTGGCAGTGCTCCTGGTTGCGTTCCTGTTAAAAAGGTAGTCTTCTCGAGCCGGTGACCTGCTTTCCATAAACACTCCTGTTTCTCAGTAAGGTCTGTAAAACTGCTGTCAGTGTGTTGAGTCTGATTCCTGAGTCCAATTTGAGCTCTCTCTCAGCACTCTCAGCACCCATATAAATAAGAGCAATATAAATTATTTATGCTGTGACATGTACATTAGCTATGCATGCTTTTCTTTATGACTGTGGGCAAACACGTCGATAAATATTGGTCTTTGAAAGAATCATCTAACAAAACATTCAAATAGATGATATGGATAACCATCCAAACCTTTACTTTCGTAACTGTCATAACAGCGAATACAGCTCAGCACCTCAGTCTTTAGCATAACACACCCAAACGTTGTTACAAAACTGGTGATGTGCCGATAACAAGCATGCCACAAAAAACATTCATCACCAGCTCTGCCCTAGCAGTTGTGAAAAACAGATTTTTTAAATATCTAGAAGAAGAGAAGTCAAAGTGAGGACACTGTATCAGTGAAAATAATTAATTATGAGGTAATGTCATTAAGCTGACTGTATGATGTCAGAAGTAAAAAAACTGGCATTACTCTAGTGCTTATACTCCAAAAATGCTCTTTTCCGTTTTTACTCTTATGGAACTTTTCATTATGTTGGGCATATCAATGAACATTAGCTCGGTGCTCTCTTGTCAGCACAGAAATGCATCACAAATCTGTATTGTAGGTGCTGCTGTTATTATGATACCGATGTTCTGCATGTTTTGGGTGTTTATTATGTACTCACTGAGAAATTTTTACTGCATAGCCCTTTTCTTGTTAGGCCTGTTGATGACTAGTGATTACACTGTAGTCAGAGGCATGAGCAAGCAAAAATTCGAACCAAACATTGTTTTGACCAATTGCTACGGACATGAACATCTATGAAGTTCTTTTTCCAGAGTACAAATTTATTTCTCCAGTTGCTTTATTGCAAGATCACATTTTATTGTGTACAACCATTCTTATTACTATGCCTTATTAATTAGCGTCAACTAAAGACAGACCTAGCTAGCATATGTCCCTGTTTTGCAGGCCAAAAAAAACAGTCAGCAATCCCCTGTCAACCTCTGGTCGATAAAAGTGTTTGGCAAGTGGTTACTGGAGGTTGTTGGCAATTTCTAGGCGACATTGTTTGCAAAGAGGTATATGGTGCTATTCTGAAAACTTCCTTGAAATAGTTTTGGGGTGCTAGCAACTTGCTGTTGGAAAATGTTGACTTGTCAGCAAGCACTTGTGAAGTAACAAGAATGTTTTTGGTGCAGCACCTTCGTTGTAACCAGTTTCTATAAGTTATTGCCAGCAATCTCTACCAGCTACTGAATGCTGTCTGTTTGGAGTTTGCGTGATACTGCAGTTTTACTGCCAGTCAGTGAGTAGTTGGCAACTATTTGCAGATAGTGTGTTCCATGCAAAGCATAGATAATCAGCAATCTGCCACAGACCAAAGAAATCACAAGAAGCTTCTCAGTGAAGCGCCCCTATATCTATCCAACCAATTTCACCTAGTGACCACCAGTATTCTCTAGCATCCATCCATATGGGGAATAGACATTTTTCCCCAGTTAACAGTTGTTTCTAGTAGGTTGCTCACTTGTTATTAGGCCTCAGTGAATTAAATAAGCTTTCAGAGTCATATTTCTCAGTTTCTTCTACCATTATGTCTCAATTTGACAGCAGCTTCACATTTGATGAACAAATATATACTAGTTTCTCCCAGGTGAGGTCCCTTGCAAAGGCCCGTTCTCTCTTTCTCTTTTCATTCCTTTATTTGATCCAAGTCTGACTATTGCATTAGAGCTTTTTTTTTAGAAACAGCAAGGCTGTGCTTTCTTGTCTTCAACTTGTCTCCTGACAGGCACACAGAAGCGAGACCATTTAACCCCTGTTTTAGCTTCTTTGCACCGGCTCCCAATAAGTTTTAGAATCAATTTTAAGATTTTATTCTTTGTTTTTAACTCATTAAATAGACAGAAATCGTCTTACCTTTCTGACCATTTAACTAAGTGCACTCCTAAAAGTTAATTGAGGTTAACTGACCAGATGCTCTGATTGTACCAAGAGGCAGATCAAAGCATTGAGGAGATCAGGCCTTTGCTTTAGCTGCTTCTAAACTTTGGGATAGCCAGCCCCTTGAAAGTAGGATCTCAACAACACTTTACATCTTCAAAACCCGTTTGAAAACTCTTCTTTGGCATTTAAGCCAGACTGAGTCTTGACAGTTGTTTTTCATCTGCCAGTTTTTGTGCTTTTATTGTTTTATTCTGTTAGTTCTACAGCATTTCGGTCAGCCCTTGTTTTTTTTTTTTTTTTTTTCCAAAGATGTGCATATAAATAAATTGACTTGACTTGATTCACATAACAATAACTTTCTCCTGGTTTAAATTAGTTAGCTTCAGGTAATTAACAGACATGAAAATGACAGTCTTATCTAACAATACAGCAACATAAAGATGTAATAATGTAATAATAAACAGTCTAACTCGCTGCAGTAAAGCAAATAACAGGGAAGTTTATTCTTAAGGTATGTCTTTTATTTACTGGCCTATCTTTTTATGGTTATCGTTGAGTATTTTTGCTGTTCTTGAGATTTTGTTTGAAGAATTATTGCAGGTTTTGTTTTTTGTTTTTTTTGTTATTCTTTATGTTTATTCTTGCATTTCTGACTTTGGTTAGAATTGTTGTTCTGTTTTCAGTTCACTTGTTCTGGTATTAGCCTAGTCTGCTTAGTGTTTTGTTGTCAAGTCGCTGTCTAGGTGTTAGGCATTTTCCTGTTATTGAATTTCCTGTTTTATTTTGGAACTCTCTTGTCCCTTTTGTCTTGTATTAGATTTTACTAATCAATTAACATTAATTAGTTTCACTTGCCTCTTGTTACCCAGCTGTTTCCATTGCCTTTGTTATCCCTCAATGTGTTCTGTGCATATTTATATGTTTTGTACCATCAGTTGAACTTTTTTGTGTTGTGCTTTCTGATTTTGGATTTTGTTGCTACCCTCTGGTTTGGTTCTGTTTTTTTATTTACATTTCTGGACTCTTTCAGCCATAATAAAGGCTCAACTTATTTTTTCTCCCCCATTTCAAATCCATTTCCAGAGTTTGTGTTTAGGTCCTCCACCTCTGCTACACTCCAAAACATGACATTTAGAGGTCTTTATATGCAGCTAACTGTTGTATACATTTGACGGAGTAGTCTCCCTCTTTCTTTGAAGATTATGCTACACATCTTGCTATCTCCTGCTTTGCCTTAACAAATAATGCCACCAAATTATTATAAGGTGGTCTGACTTTGACTTTTTTTTTTTTGCTGAGCAAGAATGTGAAGAATCCTTTGATGTTCAGTGGTATAATAAAACCAAGCAAACATTAATGTCTTATATCAGCTAAAGTCTATTCTTCAGTGTAATAAAATGAGAATTCAAAAGATATTTTCTAAGATTTTACACAAAATCAAAATATATTTAAAGGGCTTTTCAAGAACGTCATATAAAACCCTTTTGTGGTTTTAGGGAGCTGCATAAAATCTGATAAACTGATTCAAATCACTTGAGTCAGCATCAGCTGGGGGTGAAGACTACAGGTTTGAAAAAGAAATCTGAGGATGTGCTGGAAAGAAAAGAGCTTACCAGACCTCTGTAGACCTCTCCTCTCTGCTTGAGACTCGCAGCTCGAGGCTACATGTGCTACTACCAGTGTAACACGCATGGATCTGCTTGTGATTTCAACAAGAACCCGAGGTTTTCTCAGTCTGCACCTAGTGTTTATGTGATACGATGTGAATGCAGCATATGTCCAAGTGTAACACAGCATCAGTGCAGTGTGTTGGGTGTGTGTGGGTCAGTGTTGGTCCAATTAGTGCTGAGAGCCAGACTGGACACACTACTCACTCACTGTTGAGCCTTAAGGGGGTTTTGTGGGATAAATCCAACAACGATCTATGCTGGTGCCCATTTCACCATAAATGTCCTACAAGACCAGATTACTTCCAATCATCGATCGCTGCAAAATGTGAGACAAAAAGATAAACCAGTCTCAGCCATCATGAAGACAGTTTGATTGGCATGTAGCTTGAAGCATAATATGTGATGTGTGAGCATGAAAGCTTAAGACTCTTATTAGCATTAATTTTCAAAAGTAAATGTGGAGCTTTAGAGACAGACTTATAAGTCTAGAAAGAAGCGCTTGACGGGTGTAAATTAGGGGATTGAGGGTAAACTTAGAGCCAATCACATTCCAGTGAGTTTGGCTCAGTTAAATGCCAACAATAAAATTAGTTGTGAGAATACATTCAAATGAGAACAAGAAAAGTGTGATTCACTCTTATTAAAATTAGTACCAAAATATCTTTTCCAAATGTGTTTCAATCCAAGGATTGACGAGCTTCTTCGTTTTAAATGAGCGCAATCAGAAACTCTGATTGCCAAAATGAGCAATGGAAAAAAGGTCATGACACAAAGTGGTGGTGATTGTTCATTTGAGCAACATATTTGGACATTTTAAAGCTCTCTATCCTTGACAAACATGGGAAGTTGAAGAAGCATGTGCTGGAGACTTACACCTTGCTTTTGCCTTCAGAGCCACCTCAGTTCTTCTTGAAATACATTCATCAAGGCGTTGAAAACATTCTGAGATTTTAGTCCATATTGACATGAGAGTTCTTGCAGATTTGTTGGCTGCACATTCATAATGGTATTAAAGGGACAAAAGTGGTCAGCAACAACATTCTGATTAGCTGTGATCTTTGAACAATGCTCAACTGATACAAAGGGGTCTGAATTGTGGCAAGAAAATATCCTCCACACCATTACACCAACAAAAATCTGAACTGATGAATTCATGATTTCATGTAGTTTCGTCCAAATACTGACCCTACAGCTCAAATTTTGCATCAGAAATTGAGACTGCTCAAACCAGGCAATGTTTTTCCAATCATCTGTTGTCCAGTTTTAGTAAACTTGTGTGAATTGTGGCCTCCTCAGGTGTGGCACCCTCTGCTGCTGTCGCCCAGCTGCTTCAAAGTTTGTTATGTTGTGCTCTTCTGCATAACACAGTTGTAATGAGTGGTTACTGTTGCTCTACCTAACAAAGTAGCTGTTGAGTGTATATCCATAACCCTGAGTTGTTCCGTCTAAAGCAGCAGTACAGATTTATTGTGAGTTAATACAAAAAACACAGACATTACTACTGTAGGTGATAATCAAGGTATATTAAGCAAATTGAGATTTAAAGAAACAAGATTCAACAGCAACTATAAAAAAGTGAGACAGACATGCAGGGTGTTTAGTCTTTTAATCAGATTTAATAGAAAAAAAAGCCAATCGTTTATACTTAATTAAGAATTCGTTTTCTTTTGTTTATTCATTTGTTTTTCTTTGGGTATTTTTTTTGGGCCATGATTTGTCACAAATAAATAGACTCAGACATATCATGTGCCAGTATTTCAAAAATAATAGAAAACAGTTGTGCACGCTAAAATTAAGGACAACACCATTAATAAATGATGTATCTGTTTTGTCCTCACCAACTCCTGAGAAACATAACTAGCTGCTAAATTCTCCTCCATCACCAGTTCATAACCCCATCTTCTGTGTGGTGTCAGGCGGAGTTTTCAGAGCTTGTTTTACTGAAAAGTCTGCAGATAAAAACTTTATTAAAGGAGTGACAGCGAACCCAACCAGATCGCTATATCTGAACAATAAAATGTGTTGAATTGCTCAGCAGAGCTGAAGGAAACTGCAGAGAGAGAGCTCTTTCATGCCATGCATTGTTACTTGATCCACTGAACTTTAAATACTATTGTTTGTGTCTTCAGCACCTCATTACTCAGCGCATCAGGTAAAATTACAAGAAGGTGCAGGTCTTTGGTGTGCTGACTGAAGACAAACAGATTAGCGGCTTTTGGTGTGCAAATAGCTAAAATATCACATCCCCATTGAAAAGGCTGAGTGATACTATTCTGAATGAGCGGATGCCATACCTGCTGTTAAAATCCTCACAAAGGTTTTTCAGGACTTCTAGATTATCAGCATATGCATCCTTTACACCTGGCGAGCACAAAAAAACACTGGCCACCCAAGAGAGGTATTAACCGATGCCTGTGCCTGACCACTTCAGACTCCCTAAAAGCATCAGAAGATTTGCTCTGTGAGTTCATTTGAGTTGAGTTTAAAGCTCTTTGAGTTACAGCCCATTATCTGTTATTTTCTTGCTTTTAGAATTATGGCAATTTCAATTCAGAATCATTTCATTGCCTGCATTTGGATATGCCATTGTTGTGTCTTGAAAAAATTGCCCGAAAAGTGAAAAAGGCCAGCATCACCATGTCCCACTTCATCTTAACTTATTTGTCAAGCTGTCCATCATCCTTTCAACAGGGGGGCTCCTTGTTAATGATTGATGCGGCACCTCTTAATGTGATGGATGAATCGCCTGCTGCGTGATGGGATGGGGGGTGAGTCACCCACCCACGCTCCCCTCCCCCGCCGCCCACAAACCACTACTGCTCTCAATCTAGAGGGAGACACACGCCTTGTGTCCATCCACGCAGGAACAAAGAGACATTCAATTTAAGCCCCATCAATAATGTACGGCCGAGGAGGCCTTTAGCTAAAGAAGCCCTGTAAAAGCTGGGTCACTGTAGTGGTGAAGCAATACTTTCTGACTGGTTTATTATCTCCGGATCTGTACGCTGAGTTGTGTACAGTATTGTTTTATTTATTGTAGCATGGCAGAATCACTGTGATGTCTGAGAGCCCTCTTGAGCTTCTTTGTTTCTCTGGAGGCTGGAGCTTGGGCGCTGGAGAATATGTCAAAAGCAAGATAAGAAGAGTGCCACAGTTTTTGATTTATCACCCATGTCATATATTTGCACACGCTGCCAGTAAAAGGGAAATATGCATGCTTTAAGTAGAAACTGGACGTAAGCATGACTGTGTATAAAATGTGACACTTTGAGAGTTTTTTTTTTTTTTGGTTATATATTTATATTAAACTATAAAGACACAGCGTGACAAGAGAGAAAAGACAATAAAAGAAACAGAAAATGGAGCACGAAACAATCCAGCCCAATAAAATAAAAATGAGAGAAAAACAAGGCTGTAAAAGTAAGCTGCAGACAAAAGAAGTTATCTCTGATCTCGTCATTACAGAGTTGAGTCTGACACTCGGAAACAACCCACGTAAGGCTCTCAGACTATGCGCGGCATCTAATGGCTAGGCTAAAGGTCAGGGTCATAGCTTGAGGATAAGCAGAGATGTGTTTGGAAGCCAATCAATATCCATCCTAAAATGGAAAAGGAAGCAACACCAGTTATTCTCTGGCTGGGTGTGATGGTCTGCAGGCGACCACTTCAAATTCCTGCTTAAATGCTTTTACACTAAAATGCTGTGCTATATTCAGAATAGGGTAAATGGCCCAGTGTTGACTACATAATAAATGTGTTATACTACCATCTTGCTCACAATTTGTAATTATTAAATTTGCTATTTTAAGAGGACAAATTCATACAGGTACATAAAAGTCTTGAACTCTGTTGGTAGAAATCTGGGGTACCTTGTGAAAGTGGAGACACTAGACACCAGTTTGAAGCTAGTTAGAGGAATAAATGTGATCAGAGCATCAGGCAATACCAGTGCTTTAACTTGATATGAATCCTACATCAATTGTTGCTACACTGATAAAGATCACATCATCTCAATTTTAGGTTAATTGTCGCATTCCATGCAAAAGATTTCAGTATTACATGTAATCAAAGTCTAAAAGTCTAAGCATTTACAAACTGCAGCAGCAAACACAAGAATGACAGGCAAAAGCATAATCACCATTTTCAGTAAGTGCCCTGTTTAAGACAACAACAGATATCAATATTCAGACAGAGAACTAGTAACTTGGTAGTGTGAATAATATGCAAGTGTACTAACCAAAGTCTCAGAACTGAAACATCAGGAAATGTTAACACGTTTAGGTTTAGCAGATTTTGTGTTTATCATGTTTAGCCTCAAAGTTTAACATGCTAACATGGAATGATTAGCATTATACACAAAATACAAGTGGCATGTCAGTCCAGTGGTTAGCACCATTGCCTGCGCCATCCTGGTTGGTGTTGGGGCCCTACCATGTGGGGACTTTATGGGCCGTTAGCCCTGCAATAGAACTGTCAAGGGCCTCTTAAGGTAGAACATTTGGAATAGACTACCCTGAATTGGAAGTGGAAGAAAATGGATGAATGGATAGATGGATGGACATTGTACAAGTGAAAATGATGGGAAAGCTATACGTTTTGAAATAGTAAAGTAGTTATTGAAGCAAAGGTTGGCTTCCTCTTTGGGGATCATAAATATGTGAATTGGATTGAACTCAAGTTATTTTATTTCCAATCAGGAACAAAATCTAAAGACTGGACCATGCTGTTGCTAGAGCCAAGTGGATAAAAAAAATAATAACTTATGACATTTGCAATAATTATGATACTGATTGCTAAAAGCATGTTCACATTTCTCTATGTTAGACCTCAATATTAAGTTTCAAAGTTAGGAAAGACAGTAGGCATGGTTTCAGTTGTGTCTTTGTTACTTGGATCAAAACATTCAGCTGTATCAGCTGGGTAGGACTTGAAGGTAAGGCTATAACTTTGACTCTTGTGGCCCAAGGATAACACATCACAGAAAACAGAAACTGACCACAAAGAGCCACCCTGCTGTGCCTTATTTTTCAACTGGAAAGCAGTAAAATTTCCAGTAGAAAAAATAAAACTACTTTTAAACTGTTTGATAGCAGCACAAGGTTTTTTGGCTTTACTTACACGAGTAGTGGTGTCAAAAGCCATAGTGAGGTCTAGAATGGCCAAAACAGGTGTTTTTCCTCTGTCACCTGCTAAAAGAATGTAATTTAGTGCTTTCATAAAGTTTAAAAGCCTGTCCAACACTTCTGCCTGCTGAATGCAATCAGCTGATTAGCAATTAGGTTTTCAAGGAGCATGAGTGAAGCTGGCCCTTGTCGTGCTTAAAGACTGAATGAAAGCTTTACACTGGCTCGACATTTGAGCATTGACCTGGAATAAACCCTCATAATGGGTTTCCTGGTGGCCAAAACCAGCTGGAACCTTTTTTGTATGGCATGGTTATTTTTCCCCTCATTTTTTTTCTTTGTTACCATCAAAAGAATGAAATCATTCCCACTAGATGTTTTTGCACTTGATAGTCAGGCTCAAGCAGCGGTCACACCTGTTCACGTGAAGGAATCTGTAGCCCATTTTAGCCCTTCTGTCAGCCTGAGACCAGCATGGAGGAAAGAGGGCAGGGGACAAGCAGCACTTACACAAACAACTGCATCCCCCTCGAACAATACAAATGCCCTTCGACACTACTGGCTGAGATGGGCAGCTTTGCCCCCAATCCATCTGTGGCCACTGGGGAGCCTGTGGGGATCATGGTTCATAATTCATAGAAGCAGCCAGACATCCAGAGAGAGACAACCCTATGCTTGCCAGGATGAACCAGCCCCTTTTCATTATGCATTGGATCTCCGACTTCAAGACTCAGAAAGCAAACACTGAATGCTCTGATTTTCATTTTTCATTTTTTTAGGGCTGTGCATGTGGGTTATTAGCTTAGTCAGATATGCCCACACACACACACACACACACGGTCCCTGGGCTGGCAGCGTATACAGAATATATAGTAATTGCATAAATTCCAGAGTGAAGTTGACTCTACTTAGTGTTTGCATAGGTCAGTGATTAAGCTGGAGTACTCTGGGGATGTGAAGCAAACCAACTGCATGACAGGTTTTGATAAATCCCTTCACTGAAGTCTCACTCTTTCCTCTCAGTTAAATCCTGCTGTGTTCTCACGAGTTAAGAGTGAAGACGAATTATAATAGAAAGCTGAAGCCAGAATTAATTTATTCTATTTTCCCCCCAGTCATGTCTCACATGAGCTTGTTATTGTTTTCCATGTTGCTCTTTTCCTCTAATGTTGCTTGTCTAAATGTTGAAGCTATTCAAGTAGACACATTTCTGCAGCAGTGGACAATAGAAATAGTGGAGTTTGGGCGGTAGAATAACAGAACAACTACGGTTCAAAGCTTTGCAACTGAACCAGAAACCGACAGGTCCCAGTAGCATTTCTTTTTTTGGTTTCATTAGATTTAGTTCCACAATGCTTTGTGCGTGAGTTGTTTTCAGGTTTGGTCATTTTTCAAAGAAATCCTTAAAGAAAATTTTCTCCTTGTCAGTGCAAGCTGTGTCCCAGTACATGTCACATGGGGCTGTGTTTGTTCATTGGGGCTTCGCTCAGTGAACTTCCTTGGGGGGAAAAAAGGAATTCCTAGTATTCATATTTTAGTTTATACTCTTGTTAAAAAGGAACTAATGTCACCTCGAAAAAACGAAAATCTCATAAGAAGTTAAAGAATTAAATAAACAATAGTGTTTCTGGCAATGCCAGTACAGTGATATTGGTAGATTATCCTGCCTCACAGCTTGTCAGAACAGAACTTGGTTGCTGGATATTTTTTAAGCTGTAAATATCATTAAACTGCTAAGGGAATGTTAATTTTAGTTAATAATTAATTAATAGCCGTCATCCATGGACCTGCTCAGGAAAACACAGTCATTCATTTCTACATCATTGAGAAGCAGCTATTTGTATGTTCAAGAAACAAAATTCCAGCTCTTCCTGTTTGCAGCACCACAAAAACTGTAATTTTGCAATTTTTCTGTTGCTGTAAATGAGCAGCACTGAAGCCCCACAGTGGACAAACTGTTCGTTTTTTGTTTTTTTTTAATACTTGTTAAAGCTAATGGTGATAATCATGTACTGGCTGAACCAAACAGCAAACTCAAAAACAGGATAAAAGTCTGTTACTCGGTTTTTATGTTCAAAGCTTGGGTCATACACTTGTAGACAGTCCAGGAAACAGGAAATACTTTACAAAAGTAGCAAGCAAGAGGCAAGAGTCCAAAAAAACCTACATAAAAAGTCTAAGAAGCAGAATCTAAAGGGATAAGGAAAAAACCGTGGTTGAAAAACTGGCAGGAGGTCATAGATGACAGAATCATAAAGTCATGAGAAAATGATGGAAAGTTCAGGTCCAATATGAAGCATTCAATTTTACATTTTTACATTTGTCCTTTTTAATTATATTAGTCCAGTATTTTTAATAATTTATAGGCTACTTCTTACATTTTTTATGTTTTTCATGCCTCACTACTTCTATCTTATTTGAATGTTATATACTATGTGGAGTTAGTACAGCTATAACTTCACTGTGTTTGCATAATGGCAATAAAGGTCATGAATGGTGAGTAAATGCTGGACGAGTAATTAGGACACAAAAAACAAACAGAGAAAAAAACATAATAAAAGGAGGAAGAAAAACTTGCATAATCAAAACCAACATAGAACAGGAAATGAGTATTTTCAGTTTTTGCAGGTTGTCATAATTTATGCAAACTGGTAAAAATCACTGATTATACATTGCTGGGAAAAAGTATTTTTGCTGTACCTGTTTTGCAATTTTTAAAATAACATTTTTATTTATTAAGGGAAAAAATGTTATCCAAACCTACCTGGCCCTTTGTGGAAATATAATATGACTCTAAACTTAATAACTGGTTGTGCCACCCTTGGTAGTAAAAACGGCAATCAGGAATTAGCGATAGCTCACACTGAGCCTTCACATCGCTTGTGGAGGAATTGTGGCCAACTTTTTTTGCAGATTTTTATAAAATTAATCTACACTGGATGGTGCTCGAACATGAATAGCCTGTTTAAGGTCATGCCAAAGCATCTCAATCAGATTTGAGTTCAATGATTGCCTTATCATGAACAATAACCTCAACTGCAGCATGTGAGGCCTGCAGTTCTTTAGATGTTGTTCTGGATCCTTTTGAGACCTTCTTATGGAAGCTTGTTTCTGCACTCAAAGTTGGGTAGTGATAGCATCAGCAGTTCAGCTAGTAACACAAGGATGTTATCATTTGTAAAACCACACTGAAAGTACCCAGCTGTATCATTGGAAGCTGACGCCTGCCACCTTCTGCTTCCATGTAACAACAGAATGACGTATCTTCACAGAGCTTCCTAATTTCTAAGTTAACTTGAACTTTCAAGTTATTTTCTAAAAATTATTAATATTTTAAATTATTTAGACACAGGTATGAAGTTATGGATGGTGAAAAAATGTATTTCAGTGGCAGAAACAAACTTCCATATCATCTAAGATGGGTCTTGAAGTAAATCTTTGTAGGTCGGCCACTTCTGGGAAGGTTCACCACTAATCCAAGATTTTGCCATTTGTGGATGGATAATGTCTCTTAGTGTGGTTCATTTGAGCCTTAGAAATTGCTTTGTAACCCTTTCCAGACTGATAATGACTTTGTTTCTCAACTGTTTCATGAGGACATGGCACAATGTGTTGCTTTTTGTGATCTTTTAGCATACTTCATTTTGTCAGACAGATTACATGTGGTGTGGCTGTGGAACTGAACCCAACTTTGCAGAAAATGTGGTTAATCATGATTTAATAAGGGAGGATGATGACGGGAGGATGATGACTTTTTCCACATAGGGCCAGATAGATTTTCATTGCTTTTTAATCCTAATAAAAGGTAAAATTATTGAAAAATTGCATTTTTTATTTACCTATAAATAATTTAATAGAGTACTTGCAGAGCAAGTCAATAAGACTCTTTAGCTGCTAAAAAATTTCTCTCATCTCTGGTCAAATCCAGCAGCTTAGCCTGGTTACTTGGGTCTGGAGTCCTTAGTTGGGAATTTGGGAAGTGCCTCCCAACTCCTAAAAAAATCTAGGTTTCTATACCATTTTTGCTAGCCATGTTTGGCCCTGGTAAAGTGGAAGAAATTGGATGGATGGATATGTGAACCTCATCGCCAATCAAGTCAAATGTTGTAATTGAGCTCATGAAAGGTGCTGAGTCAGGTATGTGATAATTACCATGTTGTGATTTTTGATAATTAGCTCACAGTCTTGAGATGGCTTTGCTGACTCATTCATTAAAGACGGACTTTTTTCCTGTGCCACCTGCATCAGGATCCGTCGGCGCTTTCTCTGCCTCATTTTCCACACCTGCATTGATGACATCAGATTAGAGTGATGCACACTTTATCAAGCATACAGTCTGTTATATATTTTTTAGAGTTATTTCTCGTTTGTCTTTTTGTCCTTTTGAGTATCATCTTTTGATTATAATCCTGCAAGTTCAAAACAATCATCACATTTGGTGCTAACTAGCTAATCATACAGTTAGTGGTTGTTTATTGACTTTTAACGCTAAATACTTATTGATTGTAGCTTTTCAGAGTCAGTTTTCAATTTAACCTCCTTTCTCTAGCGGGTGTTTGAATATTGGTATTCCTCGTCTAAATCATGTGTTGGTGACATGCATGTAGAAAAGCAGAAAGTTGCGATTGTCGGAGGGAACCTGGACACAATCGCAAAAGACGAGAGTAAAAGTTCAGGATGTTTGCTGTGAAGGATAAAATAAAGAGTCAATTGTGAGCAGGTCTCTGAGGAGCAGCATGGCTAGAGGGCAGTTAGGTGATCTCCTCTTCGTGACTTAGTCTCCTCTGGCAACATAGTTTCCAATTTTCTCTTTCTAAAAACTGCTTTTCTTTCAGCAGTGGGCATCTAAACACAGAGAGTGAAGGTAAAATGAAGATAGCAAGGAACAAAGCAGCAATACTGCATGCAGTGCATCTATCTGAGATCAAATGGGGAAAAGCCTCCATCTTAAACAGGTCAGCTGTCATTAGCCCAACTGCAACTGGTCAGCAATGCCTAACAGGTGCAAGGCTAAGAGGGCAGCAACCCTGGTGAACCCACACCCCCACCCCCTGCAACAGGCCAAGCGGCCAGGCGATCACAACCCTGATTCTGTAGTATCAGTGTATATTCTGTAACAACCTTCCTGTGTGTGTGTGTGGGGTTTTTTTTTCTGATTGGACTTTATGTTGACTTTCTCCCTCCTATGAGGAACCTAGCATCAGTGTTATCAGTGTTTTCCTGAAGTTTATGCCAATAGGTAAACAAACAAAAAAAGAAACATGCCATCTTTTATCGAAACACTTTAACTGTTGTTACTGTGGCTGCAAAGGTCAGGCTTTGCATTAGACCTGTTGGCTAATAGTTATTTACAGATTAAATATATACACTGATTAACCTTTTGCCTTCAGATCTGTCTTAATACTTTTAGGCATAGATTTTTGTCCATTTTGACACAACAGCTTTGCTAAAGATTTGTTGGCTACACATCCCTGGTGTTAATCTCCCATTCTGCCACATCCCAAAGGTGCTCTACTGGATTGAGACGTGGTGACTGTGGAGATTATTTAACAACAGTGAACCCATTGTCACATTCAAGATACTAGTTTGAGAGGATTTGAGCTTAGTGATCAGAAGGTGGTTATGAAGAGATACACTCATGATTGCTATGGTTTTTAAATGTTGCTCTGTTGGTGCTAAGGAGCCACAAGTGTCCTGAGAAAATATCAGCATCATAAACTGTTGATACAAGGCAGGATGGATCCCTGCTTTCTGACCGTGACCCTGTGAATGCCAGAGCAGAAATAAAGGTGATCCTAAGTGAACTGTAACCTAAGTTTCCTGTTCTCAGCAGACAGGAATGACATCCGGTGTGGTCTTCTGCTGCTGTAGCCCATCTACACCAAAGGTATTTTCACCCCCGAGAACTGCGGCTCACTCTATAATTTCTCTGTTTCATTCTCTGTAAACTTTAAAGATGTTTGAAACATACTCAGATCAGCCCTTCTGCCACCAACACCCATACAACATTCAGTCACTTAAATCAATTTTTGATTTTGATGCTCTGTTTGAACTTCAGCAGGCCATGACCATGTCTACATGCCAAAACACACAGTTTCTGACATGTGATTGGCTTATTAACAAGCAATTGAACAGTTATTCCCAAAGTGGTAAGCGGTTTAGAGATTTGTAAATGCCTGAAAAAAAAATAATAATAATAATAATGAAATTTTATATATATATATATATATATATATATATACACACAAATATATTTTTTTACTGTTGTTATGTGTTTGGATTAAAAATAATCTTAAAGCTTTGTAAATACCTGGCACCTCACAGCAGACAGACGGTTAAATACGATCTGAAATATTGGAACATTTAGCAGCTATAAAGTTACATACCACCCTCAAGAGAGTAAATATTGGACTTAAATTTATTTGGCAGCCAGAAAGACCGCTCCAAATGAATGCTAATGTTGCTTTGTGGCTGCTGGATATACAGATATTCAACTGTTTGCTAAAGGCTCTCTGTGTCTCCGTTATAAGGCGATAATAAGATTGTTATTCTTAGCTCGTTGTGCTGCTGTGGAACAGTTAAATCAATCACTTTTTGCTAAAGCCCAGTTTCAAGCGTTTACATACCTCTGTTTTAATGATTGCAACATGCTGGAGTGTCCTTGAGCAAGACACAGACTCCAACTAACAACTCTAATGGCTTTACTTTGGCCCACACTTTGCTCTTTGACCACCATGTGCAGAAAGGGAAATAAAATGCTCTTGTGGGACTAATAGATATCACATTATTATTGCTATGAATAATTTAGTATTTTAAAGCTGCTTGTATCCAGTCACCATTTCCTGCAATCTCTCAACAATTCGGTTGATTGCCATTGCCACTTATATTAAGAAGGACAGATGTAATACCGCTACTATCAAACAGTAGACATAATAACTAATAACATGTTTTTATTATGGTCAATAGATTGACAAAGCAAGAATGCTCCTTGTCCAATAACGGCACACTAGATAACTCTTTCTCGCATTAAAATATTTTATTCCTCGTTTAGTCAAGCACAATGATGAATTGCACTTTATGCTCTTCATTTGTCTCCTCTGTCTTCATCAGCATTTCTTGAAACATTTGCTCATTTTTCTCTCTGGTAGAGTGTGAAAGAATGATTTCTCACGTTGGGGTGAAAAAAAAAAATTCAATGACTCTCCTTGCTGGTGTTCCTCCTGCAGCATCTGTCTCCTTTTGTTCCAGCCTGATTCTCTTATACTCTTATAAGTTTTGCATAGTTCCCATTGCTTGACAAAATAGCATGTGCATCCTGACCACAAGACAGCATTTTGTACTGATTTTCTCCTTCTACTGGAAATAGCTTTCGGGGCTGCCTATGTGATTGCCACCCCCTTTTTGCCAATGTGTGCATTTGCATTGCCCCTGCATTCATATCCATGTTTGCTTAATTAGGGGAAACCAACTCCCTTTGTTTGCTGTTTATTTGCTCTTTTCATCTTTCCTCTACATGCATGTCTGTTCCTGTGGGTGCGCATATGCATATGATTTTAGCAAAAGTAACTACTGTCAGCGAGTCGAGCGTAACCTCTTTGAAGTCATCATTCTCTTCTCTGGGGGAAATTGACATGTTGTATTATGTGTTTGTACGTATGAGTAGAGCAGAAAGATTTCTCAAATATCCTCAGATTAATGTAACTGGTTACATTAATCTGAGGATATTTGAGAAATGTCTTCTTTTCACTGTGTATATTTCATAATCTTTTGTGCTTCAGGGCTACATGCATAATGTGACTAAGAGCCTGTAGTTTGCTAAAACACTTTCTCATGATGAATGCATCGTCACTATATTATAATGCTTTACATGAATACGGTAATACAATTATACTCACTGATGCACTCATATTACACTGAGACTGCATGAAACTCCATCTACCGCCTAATGTACCCATGATTATCTAGCTGAAACTTCCATCTCTTGCTGTCGTTAATATATTTCATTCATAAATAACCACTTCCTCCTTTTACTACAGCTGTAATGCATGGTTTACAAGCAGCACTTATCATAAAATCTATATGCTGCCAAGACACCTAATGTAAACACGTGAAAAAGGTAGGCAAAGTTAGTACTGCAGGAAGTAATCGATGAGCATAAGAGCCCTTCATTACTTCAATTAAAAATGTATTCATACAATACAGGATTAAACTAAGGTTCATCAATCCCCCACATAAATTTCCACAGTCTTTCTTATTCTGCTCATGCTCAATCTACATTAAACTTCACAAACCATCTCACTTTTGCTTATTTATACGAGGACTGTTTTAGATATTTACCTGGAGGCAAAAAGATTAAGTATGTGCTTCACTACCTCCTGTTCCTTTCCCTTTTTAAAATGCTGAAATAGTGCAGGGTCCCTGTGGGAGTTTCTAAGGAGGGAACCCAAAACGTAGCAGCTTCAGTGCACAGAGAGCCGCTCCCATGACACATTTGTACGAAGAAGTGGGATTTATCCTGTTTTTTGGGGAAGCAAGATCTGAGATCTCAGCATCTGCTATACAGCTTGGCACTGTGAGTGCTGGAGGCAAGGCACATCAGCATCGTTTGATTAAAGATTTATACCCTTTCAGACATGTTTTCTCTCATTTTTAGCAAACCTTATCTCCTGCATTTTGCTGAGAGCTGTTTAAAGTGAGGGAGTGGCTCCTGTCTCAATTGTTTTGCCAGTGTTTTGTAGTGGGTAGATTCCCTAACAGAGGTGTGGATTTTTAAAAATATATAAATACACTATTTGACTGCGTTAAACACACGATAATAAAAGACATAATAAGGCAAAATTTAAATTTTTTGAATATTAAAATGGTGGAAATGATAATTAGATTTAATAAATTCTTTTGATTTTCAGCTTTGGATTATCTCCAGTTAATGCATGACTGGAGCAGAGTTGAACTTCATTCACTCTTTTCTAAACAAATGTTGAAAAGCCTTCATTCAGCAGATTTACATTTGAATTGGGGATGGCTCTGCACTGTTTATAAATCCTGGTCCACTATTCTGACTCCTGAACGAATTTATTTAATAAATACACGCTTTTAATCCATCCATATTTATGTGAAAAACATCCTGGACCACATGTAATTATTCTGAGAGATGGCCGCCCATTTTAAAACAAAAAAAAGTTTATTATGGTCCTAAAAATGCAAAATCTCAAATAGTAAAATTGCAGGATGCTCATTCTATATTTCTCCCAGCACTACACAAAACAGTATAACTAGAGGCCAAATGATGTTATATCCTCATCAATGTGATGCTAATTTACTTTTATTTAGACTTCAGATAAAGAGCATCTACTGAACAATATTAGCTTTTGTGTTCTTTACACAAGAGACTTTTTCACATGGGCAATTTAGCAATGGTGTTACTAATGACATTACAAAACACCCATAGGATTGAATGTGCACCAGGGACCCGAAACTTGAGTTGCCATCATTTTTTCTTATCATGGGCTCTTACTACTTACATCACTCATCCATCCATCCAGGTTATCCTATTCACGGTAGGTTGAGATAGGGGGCCATAAGGCAGAGTCGGGACAGGTGACCTGTTTGCACAGAGAGACAGACAACCGTTCACACTCACATTCACACCTAGGGCCAATTAAAATAGCCAGTTAACTAAAAACTCAATAACTATTTATCTATGGACTCTGTG
>VUQR01009995.1:8450-27047 GCA_015108515.1 Hemichromis elongatus | reverse complement strand
GTTTTGGGTGGGGGTGGGGGGGGTGTGGGGGGGGAAGGGGGGGGGGGGTGAAAAAACAGCGCTTGGCTGTTTGCTTGTCTCTGTCTTGAGTCCTTGTTTGTCTTGCAGCTTGTGTTTGTATAAGTGATTTTCCCTGTGTGTTTGTAAGTGCATGTATATCAGGCTGAGTGGGTGTTCAATGGAGCTCAAGGAGGACCTTTGGCTTTCATAGCCCCCTGCCAACCTCAAACTGCCCCTGATGTCCTGCAGAGTTACCTAATGATTTCACTTACACCTCCCTTATCTGTCTGGCCCGTGTGGCAGGAACCGTCTGACGCTTCAGCCTTTACATGCCATTTGCTGCCTCATATCCTGTGAAATTCAATTGCACAGCTCTAACTGTAGCCAGAGTCGTGGGATCTCCCTCTCTTACTCTCCCTCTCTCTTTCTCTTGCTCTCTAGCTCTGTCATCACACGCTCCGTCTCTCCCCCAGTCTAGCGTCTTCCATGTATTTGTAAATACAAACATCTGTACTATAACACATTTCCCACGTTATATCAGAGCAACCTTGCATTTTAGTGCTCTTGCGCTCCAAAGTTGACACTTCATTACCCCACAGTGTATTGGTGACAGACTTTGAATGAGCTCTAGAAGTTTTAAACAGGAACGCTTGGATGTTTGTGGGCACCCACAGGTGTTCAGCAGATAATATTATGCATAGATTGTTTTGTTGTTATCAGGGTAATTGGTGTGGACCTGCCAGCCTTTGATAGACACACAATTACTGTATGTGATGCATAAGTGGACTCATTTTACGGCAGGATTTTGAGTTGCTAATGGTGCATTATTCAGCTTTTGGTCTGTCCCCAAAAGTGCCGGGCCAAATCAAACACGCCGCTCCAGGGTAATTGAGGCCCACTCCGCACCCCCTGCAGTGAGCAAGGCAGAACTGTAATCCCCTGACAACTCTGACTTGGCCCCAATCTGGCAAGCCGCCCATTTCCCAGCAAAACGCCTAACTCCACATCAGGGAGAATGAAGAAGCTGATAGTCACATCTGAACTGCTTTCCAATTTTGCTGTTCTTTTGATATCAACGGTACTCTGTATCCACCTCTATACTTTCTTTTTCTTTTAAACTTCACAGAATATAATTGCACACTAATTGCATGGCTTAAACTAATATTCGTACTCATTAGTCTCCTCAAGCGTTTGTGGTTTTGTGATCAAAGGTTTTTGACAATAAACCTCACCACCCTAACTACAGAAAAGCTTTTCCTAAAAAAAGAAAAGAAAAACTGCGGTAGTTTTCTAAAGCTCTACCAGAAAAATGAAGCAAACAGTAATTACAAAAGCATTTTTATGAAATTAGTAAAACTGTGTATTATTTTCAGCGATTGTAACCTACCTAACCTAAACAATAACCACCCTACAACGTTTCATACATTTCACATTAAACTTTTGTCAGATGCCCATAGCTTCAAAAAATCCACTACTGGAGCTACAGCGGTACACTGTTTCATTCTGCACACGTCATACTTAATCTCACAATTCAGTCCTTTTAACATAGTGCTTTATATTTGGCACAAATGCAACACTATGTAATCCTTGAAAAAAAAAAACCTATGCACTAGTTGCATTGCCATACTTGACATTATAAATTATTTTATTTATAATTATAACCCTCATAAGATCTTATTTAAGATTCCCTTTAAGATGCTAAAATCATTCCTGTTGAATTAATGCATTGATAGCTCTTCCCCTTTTCAAAGATAAACTATTCTTGGACTATTTTGGTGACCTGTCAGAGCTGCGTGACAACGACCATTTTCCAGTCACTCATATAACTGTAAATGACACTTTTCATGCAGTAAAACTAACATTTTTGCACTTTTAGAGAAAAGAAAAGCATGGAAAAAAATACACCCCAAAAAATTTCTCATGAGTTATTGTTCAAAAAGTAAACCAAAATCTATGGTTCTATGAAAGGGTGTTTAAAACACCTGCACTGTTGTGATGAAACCATCGCCTTTTTAAAAAAATCTTGTTGCAAAATATAATGAATAGAATATCAAGTCTTACTTTGCTTTGGAAGCTTATTACAGTGATCATTGCAATTTAAAGAAGTGATTTGTCGCTGCACCAACATTTAATAGGTTCTCCATTAGTCAATACTTTTTGACTCGCCTAGTTTCATGAAAATAATAATCTTGGTAGTTTTTTGCACATTCAGTACTGACAAACAAACAATATACACAGCCATCTACTTCAGAACATTTGTTTTTTGTCATTCTTTTAAAATGTAGACATTCTCTGAAGTGTCACCTCTTATAGGGGTCATTTGCAGGGAGGGTATAACATGCATTTAGCGCTGTCTCTCTGATTTTTAACTTTAGCATGTGTTCTCCCCAGGCCTTGGCTCACTGTTTTAATAGCTTTAGTAATGCTTCACAATTAACACTCAGCCAGCGCTCTGGGTTAGGTCATGGCTGGTGTTTTTTTAGGCTAAATTAGAAAACACAAAACAAGAATTCCCCATCACCCACAGTGCTTTTAGGACCTAGTGGTTATGGGCAAAATGGAAGGTGGTGAATTTTTTGACAGGGCAGCCGAGGTGATGCCTCATTCCCTTTGACATCTTGAACACCCTAAAGGTGGCTTTGCCAACAGTCTGCCCAGGAAGCACCTTACCTAGCTGTGGCTAAATTTACACAACCACCTGCCCACAGGGAGGGAACTAGAGAGGAGAGCAGAGGTGGAGGTGGAGTGGCGATGGAGGGCAAATGGGGGAGAGAGAAGGAGGGGGGAGGGACTGAAGTATGTTAGCGTGCTAGTGAAATTCAATACAAAATAGTTTTATGTAGTTACTTTTGATGATATTTGTTGTTTTAATTAAACAGGAGTAAGAGGCACTCTTTAACTCCATTAGCTCACTATTCAAATTCAAACAGGTTTTGAATTTACGGGGTATGCGTTTATGCGATTTACGGGAATATTCTGTCATTTTCTGTAGCACAAAGTATTCTCAAGGTACTGCTGTCTGAACGTAGACAGAAAAATCAGCTGTGCCTAGATTTCACCATGTGAGCTCCACTTTACTGTACCTCCTTAACCATTCTGGTCTTAGAGAGGAACTTCAAATAAATTCTGAAAAATATTTTGTAATTTTACAGCCAAAATTAAATTCAGACAGCCAGTATGATATTGGAGCGATAAAGGGCTAGGATATGCTTTACTCCAGCACCCCAAAAAACTGCAGTAACACCAGTTTTTACTTCTTATAGGTGTGTTTTAGTTTTCCTGCCTCCACTGGTCAGGTCACCACAGGTCAGTGTCATTGAGAACGAAGCTCCATGCCAACGTCCATGTGGCTGCCTTTAAAAAATGATAACAAGAATGACGAGAGCTACTCGTCCATGGTGTCTGCAGTGTAATGGGTGTATTACAGCTGTGTTCTATTGGATATATACTGTGTAAATAATACTACCAATACTAGAAGAGCTGTTTTGGTTTTGTGCTCAGAGTAGCTACCAAACAGATTGTTACTGTAAATTCAGTAAATATATCAGATGTCAGTGCGTGCTTAATTGTCTCTCGGCTTCTTTACACATCATTGTGATTGTTTTTTTTTTAATAGGTAAAAGTCTTAACCACTTAAACCATATTTGTGCTTTTTTTTTTTATAAATTTGCTGAAAGCCTGCTTATATTGAAGCTCCTAAGATGGACAGTCGAATAGAATGGTAACAATTCTAGATGCTCCCCAGTGGCAGAGTTCAGGCTGATTGCCTGTAGGCTGATGTGGAGTGAATGGCCTTAGAGGCTCTAGGCTGGTCTATGTGTGGCCTGGCTGGTCCAAGTCAGCAGTAATGACTGGCTTTGGCCAGCATGCCTGTTAGTGTGAATGGGGTTACTCTGGGCAACACCTTTTCAGCTGGGTCCTATGAAGTCCCCAGTATGGTGGTCTTTGTCCACACAAGGGCTGTCCTCTCAGCAAAAAGGGCTTCTTTTTTGTGAGGACTATCAACTGGTGATGGATTATACCCACCCTTCTTTACTCATCCGGGCAGAGTAACAGAGACAGATGCGTGTATGTCATAGGTATATGCAGATATTTATGTAATGTCACACTCAGCATAAAAAAAATTACATCTGTATATTTGTAGTTTTCTTTGGTTAACCTGACGTGATCACCACAATTTGTTTTTCGTCAGATTCTCTTGTCCTTGAATTTCTTTCTTCCTTCTTAGCTTCATCCATCTTTTTCCAAATGTCAGCTGTTTAACTGCTGCTTGCCTTCAAAAGATTTAGCAGGTGAACTTCATGGCAGAAACCTGCAATTGGGGAGGTTTTCTGGCTCCAGTGTAAAGAATTGGTCCATAATTCTTATACACAGCTGTGCCTTTGTTAAGGAGTGTATATGCTGCTGTTTTCAGTTGCAGACACACTTAACACAGAGTGCTGTGTCGTGCATCTCGTGGCTTACATTGCAGCAATGCTAGATGCAGCTTATTAGTAAGAGAGGTAAGGGTAGGTTAAGTTTTTAAACTTGTAGTTTTAATATCTTCACGTGCAGGACTGAAGACATTTTAAATGGCTGATGATATATTGTTGTGTTCTCCTTTTATTTTGGTTTTGCCTTCAGTCCTGGTTTTTACTTGCACACTAGACTTTGTCTGTGAGAGTCATTACCCCACACCCCTCCCCAGGGGTCAGCCACTTACCCAGGCTGACACAGTAACCTCCAGACGACCTTTCGCTTTGCCAAATGTTATGCCTGTAAACTGCGTGAACTCTTATCACAGTAAACGTTGAAAGAAAGAACAGGACTTGTTAGTGGAGCTAAAGCCGGGTTTAGGTAACCCTAGATGTACAATTCTACTTTGTGCACTCATGTTGTAAGTACCTCTGTGTGACACATGCATAGGAAAGTAGCCGTGCGTGTCTGTCTGTTTTTTACACGAATGTGCGCACTTGTAGACTGAGTGCAGCATAGAAAAATACATGAATAATAGATGACAAAATATCTGTGGAAATGTTCTGGGTTTTATTTTTTTATTTTATTTTATTTTTTTCAAATTTGTATTTTTTTTTTCATTACTGAAACGGTGACAGAAACTAGCACAGGGTTCTTGAAAGGGTAGTACAGTTTTTGAAGTAATGAAACTGTTCATAGCACCCCACAAAACATCGAATCATTGAAATATAGAATACCATTAGTGAGATTAAGCATTGTTCACAGAAGTCTTGAGTCTTTGGACAGAGTCTATTCCCCACTGTTGCCGGTATTTATGCGTGACATTCGGATAAGAATTTGGCATAAACAACACAAGATCACGGATCCGTTCTGCCTTGTATCACAATTCATGCTGCTGGAGGAGGTTTAATGGTGTGGGAGATATTTTTTGACACACTTTCAGCCACTTAGTACCAATTGCACATCATTGAAATGCACAGCATAACTGAGTATTATTGCTGACCATGTCCATCTCTGTATCACCGTAGTATACCCATCTTCTAGTGTTCGCTTCCAGCAGGAATTTCTTGAATATGACAATTAGTTCACTGTAGTAAAATGGCCTCTACGGTCACCAGATGTCAATGCAACAGAGCACCAGCTGTGTAATGCTGTCATATCAATATTTACAAAAGTCTCTCAGAAATGTTTCCAGCACCTTGCTGAATCTCTGCCACAAAGAATTTAGGCAGTTGTGATGGGAAACGGGTTCAACTAGTTGGGTCCCGTGAGTGCGTATTTGAAGTAAAATTTAAAATACTCCAAATAAAATTCATTTGTAAAACCCAAAACGGGGAGAAATAAACACTTCACCTGTGAACACCAGTAGTTGGTAAATCTTTGTCGGCTTAAATCTTGTTGTTGTAGCTGTGTTTTTTCATACTAAATCATTTTAAGTGTGTGATTGTTAAAGCAGTACATTAGACAACCTGCTCTTACTAAAGTTGTCAGTGAGGTTTTAGCTTGAGGATGCCAATCTCAGAGTCACAGTTTGAGGGGTAAAATTTGTGTTTGAAGGATGGAGGGCACAAGAGGTCCCCCAGATATGCTGTCATAACCCATGCAACCGCACTTTTTGCTATGGGCCTATTGGTAGTGAAAGCAGCACTTAGATATGTTTGTACTCTTCGCCCTCTATCCCTCTCCCTTTTTCCCAAGGCACCATGTCACTCCAGGGGAAAGCCAGCACTCTCTGGCTATGCCCAAGTTCATAACACCAACTAACCCCCCTCTCTTTACTATCCACCATCACAAGGGTCAATGTGCCCTCACCCTACAATGCCCACGGTCTTTACCAACACTGCCCTCCAAAGAGAAACAAAACTGAACTGAAAAGAGACAAAATGGCCCCACGCCGCTTCCCCTGTCAAAGCTCTTGACAGGCCCAAGCGGAGGACCCCAGAGGAGGGTTTAGTTGAAGATGATGACGACAGATATAACAAGTTGTTGTGCTACAGCACTGTTACACTTTGGCTCTTGTTTGTCCATTTAGTTATTCAGAATCATCACTGAGCTAACTGATTTCCATCCATGTCATGTTTAGTAACATGACAGATACAATCAAATGCTGCTTTTTATCAGTCTGTGGAGCGTGAAGGGTAAGTGAGGAGTTAGCTATTCAAGAGAACAAGAATAAACATTCCATTAGGTATTAAAAAAACTTGAAATATTGTCAGCTAATCAATTTCCTGTTTGGACATGCTCGCTTTTAATGAAATTCAGTCAGTTATTAGTCCCTTCCACTTTTTCCAGTGTTAGGGAATATAATTACACTCAAAATGCTTACTCATCCTTCTGCCTGCCTGCTGCCTACTCTGTCAGATGCATTAGGCCATGAAGCGGAATAGATGAGGAGCCTGTGTCTGTATCTGTCTATCTGTCAGTCCTCCTGACTGTCTGTATGCCTGACTTTTAGATTATCCCGGATCAGGCGGCAGGTGACATGGTGAGCAGGTGACCATCACCCAATTACCAAAGAGAAACTTGAGAAAGATCCAGTGTAGTTTGCGTTTGTTTCTTTCTTCTCTTGTCTCCTGAAAAAAGAAAAGAACAAAGCTTTATCAGGTAGCATGCAACTTAACAACTGGAAAATGCATTCTTCCTTTTCACGTGCATTTTTTGGCCAAGTATTCAAAAGATGCTGAAGTTTAAATAAACTACAGTAAAGCAAAAGATAACCAAGAAGCCCTAAAAGCCCAAAATAAGTCAAAAAATGTTGTGAAATTGATTGAAAATGTTAAATTTATTATACAAAATAAAAGTATGTGAGAAAATGTTTTACTTAAAAAATTCAAAAGTCTAAGGGAGAAAGACTTTGCTAGTCAACAGGTTATTCTTAGGGCAAGGCCAAGGATTGTGTTACACTCTTTGTTACCACAAAAGAAGAGAAAGGTAGAGCTTCTTCTCAGCTTTTGTTAGGTGCAGGTGGGCTAGAATTTCCAAAGTGATTGGCATAAAGGATTTATGCCGGGTTGTTTCTGCATTTTTTTTTCTGGGAAGGTAGCGGAAGTATTCTCCGAAATTGCCAGGGTCAGTGTGCTCATAGTTTGCTTGTCGAATAGAAAGGTGCATCACCTCATTATGTGGGTTTTTGGTGTGCTAAAGCCAATACTCGTTCCTATAGATACAGCAAATGATTTCCCACACAATGCTGTGAAACTTTAGAGTTGCAAGGGATTACGGCGCTGGCAGGCGATTTACCTCGGTTTAGTCACTGAACAGACCAGCAAGTCTACCAGTTTCAGCCGTGAAACAGTCTACTGCCATTTTGACCCTTGGCTGGTTGTAGAAATGGGGCTGGAAATGGAAGACATTGACCTGGTGTCAGGGACAGACGTACACATTAGTTTACAGTGGCTGCACTGCAGCTGTGCCGCTCAAGGAAATGGAATTGGCAAAAGGTATCACCTCTAATGTGACCGCAGTCTATGAATGCTGGACCTACAGCTATATATTAAATATATATTTTGTTGAATTGTTTTGCATTATTAAAATGACCAAAGTTTATCTTATCTGTAACAGCATGTACCCAGTTTCAGTCCCTATTTCTCCACCGGCGATTGTAATGACTTTAGTGTAGTGATGCAATTTTCAGTTTTATCTAATTTCATTGAAATGACCGAGCTTACAAAATGTTGTCGTCGCCATTACAGCATTGATTGATTAAGTAGGTGTTTATGGTAAATATCTTGTCACTTCCTTAAACATATTCCTGGGCCAGCTAATCTGATTGGAACAGCCAGACCGGTCATCATGTGTTCTAACAAGGTGTTGGGTTTCCCATCGTTCTAAGCTGTACAGTGACACGGGCCATTTGAAAGTGTGGCTAAAACTCTATGGAAGAAATGACTCGTTAAATTAGCACCTAATACTCCAGTCATTAGCAAGCCGTTACCACCACTGGAATGCCTTTGATGGCGCTGCTTTGTGTGAGTAGGTCCCTTGTAAGCTCCACTTGGAAAAATCACTCCATTTAGATGTTGGAATATTACACAACTACTTTGCATTGTAATGAACACAACCAGAACAAAAGAAGATGCTCAAAACAGTGATTTGATGTCTTATCTGACCCTTAAACCACTCATGTCATATCCACAAATAAAACTACAGAGACTGGAAATGACCGGGCAGCCTAAAACGCCGCATTCTCTGAGAAACCGGTCTTTGGGGTCTTTGGTAAGCTGAAGCGAATTGTCCATTGTGGGGTGATATTAGTAACCCTCTTAGGCAAAGCTAGTCTGTGGGCCGACCCCGAGGGCTCATTTCAAGTGCTTAGCGCTCGTTTGGAGCTTTGTCACCCCTCACCCTGTTGCCAGCATGGCCCCATCCCCTCTGGCTGTGGTAGTGGAGCTGTACCACAGACCTTTACCCCTGCCCGCCACCAGGGAGGGAACACTGACATCACAGCTCTAAGACACACACACATATAATTGCACTAACATTGTAGCACACATCCATTTTCACATTGCCTCCCTCCACCACTGCACCACAGCCAATGGTCTATTTTCCCGCCGTCCACTCCCTTCCAACACCCACCCCCGCCCCTCGCCCCCTTCTTATGTTTTTCCTCTTTCTCCACCCTCGCGAAGGTTGCCAGGCAGCAAAGAAAGACTTTGCACACACATACACCCCACTATGCCTCTGAGGGTTATCCGGATGTCCTTGTTTACATCATGGAGTGTGCAGGTCGTAGGGAAGCAGATTCAGAGCCTCCCTGACTATGTCTCTCGAAGTCCTACACTGACCTCCATTCATTTGTTGTCAATGTGAAATGCTCAGGGCAGTAGTGCATTTGCTGTTAACATTGCTACAGTAATCTTCTGTACTTACAATGCTTTAAAAATATTTAGTGTAAATTGCAAATTTAAATTCAAAATTATTTAAAATATTCATCTTTGATTGTCTTCATGCACGTAGCTGTGGTTAGGATTACCTCATTTGGTATAGAAGAAAGTTTTTTGGCCCTGATAAGAGTTATCAGCTCTTATATTGGCTGTCAGTGATGTGTGCGGTGGTTGCTGGCTGTTACTAGGCTGTCTTTTCCCTGTGTGTCAAACCAATCGATTGGTTTGTTTGCTCCTCCCTCCAACTTTGATGTTACCATTGATTGTTCTCATCTGCCCCTGAACTCAAAGGTTAGAGGAGCTGAGCTGCACTTCTGAATTGCTTTGACCTTCGCTCTGCACATGCTCAGTGGGTTCACAGAGCCCAGAGCCAAACAGACATGGTGTAGCCAGGCCCGTGGGTGCGTGACAGCCAGACAACGGTGTGATGTCTTTTTTTTTTTTCCCTTTAACTCACCCACTGAGGATGATGTATATGTGATTGATTTTTCTCCTACCTCTCTCTCTAACATGTTTCCGCTGCAGTGCGCTAAGCAGGACTGAGTCCAGGCTTGATCAATGCATTGTTTTTCTTTTTCAATCACACTCGAGTGAGCTGAAGACACGAAAGGTTACACAGGTGAGGTTTGGCAGGGTATGGAAGCAAAGCAGTGCTTCTGGAGGCCCCCTCAAGGCCAATGTATGAGTTTGCCTGGGATATTTGTGTGTGTGTGCGTGCATGTGTGTGGAAAATAAAGGAGTGAAAGAAAGACTTACATGCAGAGAGAAGTTGAACAGATTTATGTTTTTCTAACAACTTCATCTTCTGGTCTCACCAGTCTTAGTTCATGCTTATTATGTGCCCCGTGTTTGTTCTTCACTGGGAATCATTTTCCTTGCCTCTATGTAACCTTACCTTTACCATCTCACATTAAATTACAGGTCCTTCACAAGTGTCTCAGTTCTCACCTTCCCTTAGATAATCTGCAGGAAGACTACTCTTCTTTCCTCTGTTTGCCTCACAAATGGTTTTCTGAAACACACACAAAGGCAATATGCTCAACCACTTGAGCTGTCAGCCAGAAGAGCAGGAAGAGAAGGCTTCATATCAGACATGAAGATCAGTCATTTAAAACACACTCAGGTGTTTCAGCACTCTAAAAAAAATACAGGCTGGAAGTCATCTACCCTGAAGGGGTAAAGAGTGCCACGTTGTTCTGATTATCTCTAAGTAATGACGCTCTTAAACCCCGTACCCAAACACCTAGTCATTAGGAAAAAGATAAGTATCTGTGGGAGTGGAAGGGCTCTGCTAAAGCTGGATGTCTGGAGGGGAAGGATGTGGCGGGCAGGGAGGGTTTACAGGGTCGAGGTGGGCTAGGTGTGGGAGTGCGGGCTTTGGCCAGTGGGTTTCAGATGTCATGGCAGATTCTTTCAGGGGGAAATTATAGGGTTTAACTTCTCTTGTACCCAGAATGGCAGTATTCTGATTTAACTTCCTCAATAGACACTTGGGCAACAAGCCACTCAGCACCATTGTCAGGGCCACACTTGACTCCGGAGATACTTCACCTCCTCTCACGCTCTCAACAGCTCTTCAAGACTTTGTTCATGGAGGGCCGCCGACAGCCTTTCATGGCAGATCTGGAGAAAGCAGAGCAGGCAGTGAAACCCCTCTTAAGCTTTATAGCAGTAAGCATGTTGGTGTTTGGGGGGTTTACACGAGTGGCCCTCATTAACCTCTTAGCGTCTTTGTGCTTTGAGTTGGCACAGGGCTGGTCTGTAGATAAGCTTTACTGTAAAAGACTTTCTTGTGGACAACTGAACACAATTTGTGTTACAGTAAAGCAGTCGGCGCTGCTGCACTGATGCAAACGCATCCATCCAGATTTTCTGGGCACAGTTGTGTTGGAACACACACTTTCTCTTACTTCATAATTGAGTGATTTTGTGCCCCATTCACAATTCTCCAAAACAACCCTAACACACACGCAAATACACACACACACATACATATATTCCCTGTGAGGTGTAACAGACCTAAAGCTCTCTGAAGCATTTAGCAACACGCTGGCAGGTTTACTCCATGCTGCCAGTGCTGAGGGGAGTGCTGAAGCATCTAATGCAATTTCAACCCAACATGGCTCTCTGCGAATAAGCATCACTGAAGAGTAACATCTACTGTATGCTGATCCACTGTAGTGCTTTCTTCTTGCACTGACGCTCTGCCCCCCTCCCTCTGTCCCTTTTCTCTCTCTCTCTCTCTGATTTGTGCAGAGACTGCATTTGCCTCCAGACTTGTCTGAGACAGTGAGTCGTGTGAGCAGGGGGGAGCTGGCAGGAGCAGCCGCGGTGGCGTCAGCCTGTGGCTCCGGCACTTCCGGCAACAAACACCTGGACTTCTAGAGCTCCCACATAGTCGCTATAGGCAACCAACACCTGGAACGCCACGGCGTTGTCCTCTTCACTGCGGTGACCAGGTTGTTCCCTTGCCCACGTAATGTCAACACCTATAACCCTGCCAGCCATTACCACCTGCCAACTGACACAGCCAGGGGTGAAGATCTAAACATCCACAGTACCTCGTCTCATAACCGACACATTTCATCCTATATTTCACAGCTCTTCTTTCATTTAAACTTACCTGTACTCTACATGCTTTTTGTTTTGGGGTTTTTTCCTAACTCTGAAAGCTGATATTCACACATTCCACGCTGTCATTACGGACTCATTTCACTTTTGTTGCTAGCAAACTTTTTTTCAGTTTTTCCTGCAAGTTGCAGAAACATAGAAACACTATGTTGTTTTGAAATCTAACGTGAAGGTAAATGGCTGTTAAGGTGATGATTACTTAAACTAAATAAAATAAAAGCTGGGCGTTTTTTTTTTTTCAGGTTTGGTACATTTTGCAAATTCTTTGTTTTCTCTGCCTTTAGGGAATTTGTTTACAAGCAAAGTGCAACCGTTATTTTTTTTTTTAACTTTTCTTTACAGACAGTTGAAATATTGAACAATATAACTAATCCCTCTATTGACTCACTTCACAGTGTAAAAAAGTCTATAAATACAGTTTATTTTGCAGGTTGATCAAATTTTCTTTTGTAAAATTAAATAACAAACAATAAATATACAGAACTTGGCACACACACTATATTGTCGGTTTTTACTTTACTGCAATGCAACGCCGACTCTGAGGAGAAAATGTGAGCCTCGGTGTTGGGAATGACTGATCTCTGGTTTGCCTGACTGGTTTCAGGTTTGGATAGGGATGCCTCCATCTGACCCTGAGACTCTGCCTGTGAGTGATGTATACCTCCAGTAAGCAGAGCAGAGCAGGAATGTGGGCAGAGGGTAGGAGAGCTGAATTTGGGTGCAGGCTTCACACCTCATCAGGCATGTTTGCTGGATGAGCTGCTTTGCCATGACAAGCCCAAAAGAACAAATTAGGTCAAATGGTGACATGGAGAAACAGAGGAGGAAAAAAAATCAACATGAAAAATTAAATGTTTCATTTTTATGTTCCTCAGTCTGCTGTTGATGCCAGTTTGAATATTTTTACTTGTTAAAACTGGCAGTATTGGTAACCATCTGCAACACTTGTCGGGAGAGGGTAGTGTTACCTGACGGATTCATACATGAGTGGAGCGCTCTTGTATCAGGTGCATTTTATGAGAGAGAACGAGTTTTCATACGCTGGTCGCTTACGCGTGTGAATGAAGGATAAAACCGCATTTTTTTTTCACAAGATATTGTTGTTGGTGAGCTGACATATTCAGGGTACAAATTAAAGGTAGATTAAAATAGGACCGACTCGTTTAGACACGTGTTTTTTCTTTCCCGTTTTACTAGCATGCAATTTTTTTTTTCTTTTACATTATTTAGCCCAATTTTGTATGACAGTGTGCTGATTCACTTTTTGTCTGTTTAGTTCAAAAGCACCTGTACTGATTATTTTTTAATTTATAAAATGTTATGAATCCAATTCCGATTTAGGGTTAGGGTTATCATAGAGCGGATTTTTCATTGTCCTCCCACAATGCAGCGGCTTATGATTAGCAACTCGTGCTTCGGAACACGACACAAGTGTTTGCCTGTTTTATCACCTTTCTTCTGATTGATTCGGTTTTGTTGCTCTAAATGCAATGCACCTTTATTACCAAGTATGTTACCAGTCTGTAAATTACTCTTATATGAATGAAATCTGTATTAGTCACATAAGACGAACATTCAGTGCTGTAGGTACATTCTACAGGTCTTCCTGAAGAAGTGCAAAGACTGCACATCTATTTGTTTAATAGCTAAAGCCAACTGTTTTAATACAGTTGCTTTTACTGAGGTTTTACGGATTGTATTTGTCACATACAAACCCTATTCAAGGAATATAAAGTAGGGTGTTTTCTTAACCACATTCAATATCTTTTTTTTCTGCATTAACGATTTCTCTGAGAAGTTTGGTTTAAAAGCAGATTCCCCTTCAAATGTGCTGTTGTGTGTTGCTTTAGCGATGAGAACCAATTAAGCCATACTTGTCAAAAACATCTTACTCAAAGCTTATACTACTCTTTATTTGTTTTCATAATGACGAGGGAGGCATGACTTCATGTTTGCTTCAAGCACACACTCACGCTGAGACGCTAAGTAGCCAGGCGTCGGCATTTGTTCACTTGCTGTGGGAATTCAGATTCAGATTTCTCCAGGTCAGAATTATTGTGTCTCATTAAAAATCATATCAAAAAGTAAAAAGTGCTCTGCAACTTTTGCAGAAACTTCTATTGCCTGACTTTGTTCCACACAAGAATTACATTCAAACCATTTTATCCCGAAGCTGTGTATTATTTAGACTTCCACTAATTGCAGTCTTTCTTGCATTTTAAATCTCTCTGTAATTATTAATGTTCCTCCTCTGTCTCGGTGCAGTCATCGAGTCTGCTCTGTCTTCCCCTCCTCGTGCTCCCAAAACAGACTTCCTCCATTTGTGTGATAAACTGGATTAAATGAACAGAGAAATTGCTTTAGTCCCAGAAAAAAAAAATCCTCTTAAAAATCTGATTAACCTCCAATCCTGCAAACTTCTAACTGAACTTTTTAATATTGAGTGAGACATCTAGATGAAGTTGATCAATTTAGCAGGTCTTACCTGACCTACCATCTCCTGGATAACTTTTCCTTTTAGATGGTTACTCTCACTCTCTCTCTCTCTCTCCCCCTCCATACCCCTTTAAATCCATACACATACACACACAACCCCCCACCCCCTGCTGAGGCAGCAAGTGAAGCAAAATAACTCACTCTGCCACACAATCGCTCCTCCACCTCGCTCTAGGCACTGACTGCTTCATTTCATGACTTTTTCCCCCCTTTCTCTTCTCTGCTCCCTCCTTCTCCTCATTGGTCCTGTATTTTTTTTTTTTTTCCATACCATCGTAACTCTACTAAAACAAGAGCAAGGGACGTTGAATTGCTTGACCTTTCTCATTGTGTGGTCTGTGTCGACTTGGTTCGGCCCCACACATCACGAATGTTTTTTTATTTATTATTTGGATGCCTTTGTTAGGCAGGAATCGAACGCGTTACGTTCATCACAAGCGGATGCGCTGGCATCGGCCCGTGTTAGAGTTGTTCTCTTTTGCAGCAAAGATGCAAAAAAAAAAGAAAAAGAAAGTTTCTCCTTTCTCAGTAAAAGCTGACACAGCATTAACCAGTCAAAAAGGCTTTCTTTAAGACACAATTTTACTGTACAAAATGTTTTTTATAGTTTTCACAAAATACATTTAGAAAGCTCCATTTTAAATAAAATTAAATTGAAATATTTAAGAGACAGCGTGTAGACGTTTTATCTCAGAAGCAATGCTCAGACGTAAACCCAGTATGTGTCCATGTTCTACGTACACACTGAAATAAAAATGCAAAACTCAAAAGAGCATGACAGATGATGCTAGAAAAACCCTCCCATGGTCTTCAATTATAAATAAGGACTGCGGGTTTCGACTGCAGTCTCACGAACTCGAAGCCAATATAGTTGAACAGAACGTGTTTACAAAATTATGCAACACAAGACTAATATCTTTTTAAAAAAACATTGTGTACTAGATGAAATACAAAGGCTTTGGTCTGTTTTACAATCAACAATGATTAAATCTGATATGTACTTGTAAACAACTGCCAAACACTTAAGTTTAAAACTCTGTCAAGCAATGTTTAATCATAATTATAGGAATTAAATATTTCTAGTTGCACATTATTTTTTTTTTTGACCATAGGACACTATAATACAACTATACCTAAGAGACAAATTGTACCTGACCCTAAAGAAAATGTATTTTATGATGCATGGAACATTTATAGAATATTCTGGGGGGAGGAGGGGGATAAATGAAATCAACTTTTATTGGTGAAATCTTTCTGGAAGATTTCTAGGGAAGACAAGTACTTTACATTTTGACATAAACAAACTGGATTATATCGAAGATGCAGTCTACCATTTACAGACTACAGGTTGGGTTTTTTTGCACCTGTGTTTTCCACATTTAACGTTCTTCGTGGTAATCAAGTGTCAATCCAACCACCGAAGCAAAAGGGGTCCAAGTTGGGTTGCGTGTCACACCTTCTTTGCACACTCGGAGCTGTTCATAGTGATCCGTGGTCTGTCTACTTAGCCAGCAACTGCAGGCTCACGTCAGAGGGCCCAAGACCACAGCCTCAGTGGGTGGATCGAGTTAGAGTTTCCTCTGCTAAAATATCCATTTGCAAGGAATAAGACCAATAAATAGTTGTTGCTTCTTCTTTTTTTTTTCTTTTCTTTGACACGGTAAGAGTCTTCCCTCCAGCTTTTTCATCTTTAATGATATGCAACAGCGTCCAGAGACCATGCAAAGGCTGGTAGAAAGTCTCGATATAAGCAGATTAAAAGATAGTCATGGCAGAATCTCTCTGGTTCTCCTCTCTCAAACAAACGCAAGACCAACATGGTTTTCTAGCAGTCCATCTATCAGTACTTGATCTTGGTTTTTCATATTAACATACAAATGGCCATTTACAAACACACCAGAGAACAAAAGGAAACAATGACTGAAGTTGGAAATAGAAAAAAAAACAGATAAGAAGTTTTTGTTCCATATAAATTTAACACCGGGCACTTTACAGAGGTCCATCCCCCCCCCCTCCCCCATCTTCCCATTGTTGTTTACTCTTCCAAGTCCTCGTTTGAATGTGCCTAGAGCTACATAACAGCACACTGTCCCACTGGAAAAAACAAAGCCCAGACGTCCCAAAGGCTCTCCCAGAGTCCCCCTCTCTCTCTCTTTTTTTCCTCCTCTTCTGTCTGTTGCCTCCTTTCAACCCTCTCTCGCCTTCTTTACTCTCCTGTGCCGTGTACGTGTGAGGAGCACTGCCGGAGGGCGATGGTGGAGTGGGTGGTTACAGGGTGAAGTAGCTCTTCTCTCTACTGTAGTCTTGACCAGTACTGAGACATGTCAGGCTCGCTTCCTGGGACTTGGACAGGGACAGACACTCCAGGAGAGATGAGTCCTGTGAAGACAAAGAGAGAAAGATTGGTGTCAGATTAGAAAAACGTAAAGAAATTTAAAAAAGAGAGGTCTGCATGCTAAAATTAGATGAGCAGATTCGCCATGCACAGTTAGTACGACAGTTGACTAACAGAGCATTGTGCTTTAAACGCTTGCAAATGGGTAGATGAACATGGGCCCGCAATGAGTCACAAAGCTCTGCACGTGGTGGCACGGTAAAATGCTTGCAAGCTCGATAAATTGAGGCTTTGGCAATGGCATTTAAACAGAGAGAATACAACAGCAAATGAATCAAATTAATTAGCAATTTAGCACAGAGGAAATGTGGTTATGCATGATTAACTCTTCATGACTATAACCGGTATATATGGCTCTCAGTAACATCCTAATGGGGTGGAACTAAACTATGGGCTGGAGTTGTGGGGTTGACATGATGGCCCAGAGTGGCAAAGAAATGAGCTTTGTTCATGCAACTGCAAAGAGAAAAATGATGTGCGATGCAGAGATATTGATCCTCAGACATTTAAACCAAAGGAAAGGGAAACTTGGGATGACATATCATGAATCAGAGCTTGCTCTGTAGTACCCCCTGATTACTGGAAAGGTGGCAGATATTTCAAAGAGTGCACTGTTTGCTTTATAAATTCCCAAGCAGGCTGCTTTAAAATAAAAAAATTTAAAAAAAAAAAATGAAATTTTCTGCCTACCTGTTGAGGTGGTACCAGAAGTGGTCATAGATTGGCTGTTCATATGTGCCTGCATATGAGGGGGCGTGTATGTTTCGTAGCTCCGCCCGTTCACAGGCGGACTGGTAGGCAGCATGCAGGAATAAGAGGAGGTCTGGCTGGGCTAAAAGTGAGGAGAGAATGTTACATTAGCTTAGCCAACCATAATGTGCAGCTCAGTAGACTGTAATCTAGATTGTCTGCTTTTAATATTTTCAATTTCTTTTACGAATCCTTTATATATTATATATAATTTTGTACTTTTTTTTTTGTCTTTTATGCCACTCTTATAGTCACACCAGTCACTGTAATAAACCCAGCTTTAAATTCGTTTTATTTAAGCACTCGTATGTAATTTATGCGGAGTATTTTACTTACTTGCATAGGTAGATTATTTGCCATCGTGAAGCTGGGCATCGGCGGCAGCGCACTGTAGGTGTTTGTGAGTGCGGTGTCAGGTCTACCCAGCATTGACCCCGAGGTGAAAGACACTGTGGATGAAAATGAAAACTCGCTTGAAACCGCAGAAATCTCACACACGCCGCGCTCCTGTGAGTGAAATCGTCTCATTAGCGTTAAGCAGTGCGTGCGTAAGGTGACGCCTTATTTGACAGGCTGATGGGCCCGGACAGATAGCTCTACAGCGTGATTGACTTCACGAGCTTCAGCTCTGCCGGTGTACCCTCGTGCCTGATTCGGTAATTGCTCAGATAGTCAGCTGAGAAGTTTTGCTCAATCATCCATCAAAGGGAAGCAATGGCGCTTCTTCATGTGAACTAGAGCGCACAGCCACCGAGGCCTCCTTTGCCCTTTTTTATATGAATCCGCAGGTTGTGGCATAATACTGTTTAGTAAATATTTAACCCACTGAACCTATGGAACCCATAACAGTAATAATGCTTTTTTTTTTTTTTTTTTTTTTTTAAAAAAAGTAATTTTTTTTTTTTTTTTGTTTTTTTTTTTTTTTTTTTTGTATTAGCTGTCTTGATAAAACCTAAAAGCCCTGGTAAGAAATAACGGGTACAATGG
>VUQR01009994.1:0-11588 GCA_015108515.1 Hemichromis elongatus | reverse complement strand
GATTTTTGCTCCTTTTTTTTTTTTTTTTTTTACTGTACTCTCTCAAGATGATCCCAAACTGCTTCAATAATGTTGAGGTGTTGGCTGTGGTTACTTGAAAGTCAGGGTCCAAAAAAAGTTTTCATTGATGAACCTTGCATGGTTTTTCTTATAATACTCCTGTGAAAGGGTGAAGGTGGTGCAAACTGTGGTGCTCAGCAGGTTGGTCAAAGCTTGGATGAGGAAACAGATTTTCTTTTTTCTCACTTTTTATTTATGCATGTTTATGAGTGTTCGCGTCTCAGAGGTGCAGCTGAATATACGATGCCTCCTGCCTTACAGTTTTGTACTCCTCTATAACCTGTGTGACCTCTTTTGAGAAACAGGAAGCATTATCGATCACCACGTCTCTTTCTGGGTTTCGTTCTCCATGACAACCTCTCTGGTGCAGTAGCACCACTTCACCTCAGCTCTCCTTAGATTCCTGTGAGCATCACAACAGATCTTATCCATTTTACTCAGGATAGTAGCACGTGTGTGTGTGCGTTTGCCAGTAGCATTTAATCAGGTGTGGTTTCTCCTTAGCAATATGAGAAATTTCTGTGTTTGTATTTGCATTTAAATGTAAACATGTCATCTTGCATTGGTATGTGTGTGTAGATATACAGTAAGAGTCCAAGTGTGCATGCAGGTGTGAGCTCCTGAAGCGTAACTGTAAGGGTTGTTTGCAGTTAAGAGTTTAGCAGTTAAACTTTGTGAGGAGAGAAGCTCAGAGAATCAATGTGGCAGCACTGTGCCTGCCTCCTTTCTCAGCCTCCCAGGAAAGTGGGCATGTCGGGTCTAATTATGCCTTCCCAAATCAAACAAAATGGCTCCCATTGGTGTCTGCATCAATATGCTCCCTTCTCCGAGCTCATATTCATACAAACAGTGCAACACATTAGCTATGCCATGTAAACAAAAGTGGTGCTCAGCAATTTGTGTTGTGCATAACAAAATCTGAATAAAAATATTTTTATTGTCTGGCCATTTTTTTAGGCTTTTTTTAAAAAAAAAAAAAATTATTTGCTCATCTTTAACTGGTCCTTAGTCACACTATAAGCTTAGAGCTGAAACAATTAGTTGTTTAAGAAAATTGCTGGCCTTTATCCACCTGCTTTTAAAATCGGTTTATAATTAATTTTTCAAACAAAAATACCAATACATTTTTTTTAAGCTTTATTCACAGATGTCTTTGGACTTTACACTGAACATGGGGTGGCTGTAGCTCAGGAGGTAGAGCAGGTCATCTGCTGATCGGAAGGTTGGTGGTTCGTTCCTGGCTCCCCCAGTCTGCATGCCAATTATCCTTGGGCAAGTTACTAAACCCCACTTGCTCTCCGATGCATCTGTCGGAGTATGAATGTGTATGAGTGTATGTTAGTTAAAGCACTGACAAAGCATAGAGTGCTTGTGTGAATGGGTGTGTATGGGTGAATGCGCCGTGTTATATAGAGTGCTTTGAGTACTCCAGTAGAGTAGAAAAGCACTATATAAGAATCACTCCATTTACCATTTAACATATGTTGACATTAACAATAAGCAATCTTTGACTCAGGGAGGTGATGATAGGTTTTAAATTTTAAAAAAAATCTATGCTGATTTTTTTTCATTTGAATTATAAAAAGATTTTAAAAATTAGACATCTAGGAGTAATAAGACCGGGATCTACATAGACCATAGAAGGTCAGATCAACATTTACAACACAGCTCTGAATGTGACGGCATTTGAAACTACCCTGTGCTTTATTGTGAAGGAATAGTAGTCGTAGGCTACCATTGAGGAAGGAGAATCAGAATCAGTTTTATTGGCCAAGTTTCTGTACACATACTATGAATTGTACTTGTTTTTTCTTTGTGCTCACTGTAAACAGAACAGAGAGTACTCATAATACCATGAATGGTATATGCATGTGTGCAGTGGTGCAGAGTGCAAAGACTTTGGAATAAATTATGGAATAAAGAAGTGATGGGTAACTGTTACCATGTATGGGAACCTGACAGTGGGTATAACTATATATATTACATGTCTTACATAACTGTTTACTAATATATTAGTATTTAGTTATGTAATGTTAATATTAGTGGGTGTATACACATGGCAAGTCTTTTTCATAATTACATTAATACATTAATATAGAAATGCATCTTCTGCAGCATTATGAGGTGTAAACACAATAATACGTCATAGTAATGATGAAACCGTGTTTAATCTGAAATTCTGAGCAAACCCGAAGCTACTTGAATAGTTTAACTTGAACTTGAGGCTGCATTAATATATTAGTTAGTTAGCTTATGTCAGGTAAGTCCACATCTCTTTAAATAGCATTTAGCAAAAAGTGGTATTGTTCATGCAAAATATCAGATTGATTTACGTTCAGCTTTGAAACAGAGTATTATCTGTGACCTGACTTTCTACCTTACACCTTACAGTATGACGTATGAGTATTTTTAGTAACTAAGAAAAGGGAGATTGGATTTTGACTAGTGTTGAAAATCAGGGCTTATATGATATATAAGTTTATATATTCAGTGACGTTTGGGAACTGAATGTGTGGGTACAGTTTAAGACATTAGGTAACAAATGAGCTACGCCATATAATTAGGAAAACCTTATGAATAAATTGCACTTTAAAACATTTTAGTCTGTGAGAGAAATTGTTCTGTCTCACAAGATCTTCTATCAGAAAAAATTTGGCCTTCCTCAGAGCAAGACTTAAAAACCTCAGCGGCTGTCCGCAGCACTGTTGAGGTGATGACAGGCATCCTTGTTTCTGTGAACTGCCACATTTAAATCAGAATGAGCCTGTGGCCTCTGGAATTGGTTGTTCCAGTGTTTACATCAGTAATTAGTGGAGGAACAGGACCTTATTTTTTGCTGTAGCCCGCTGAGCGTTTATTGATCCCCAGTTAAATCTTTTTAAGCTTTCATATATAAACAAGGGTATAAATTACTACAAATGAAATACTGCTACTACAGAGGTTGGTTTAATAAATCTTTAATGTCAGTGAAGGTAGCTTAATTAACCGTTGTTTCAACTTGGAAATGAGCTGAGCAGAGGATATACATTCTTCAATATAAAATATTGGTGATATAACAGGAAGTGATTTTTTTTTTAATTTGGAGGCTTGGTGAGAACACATTTAACAGCATGCTAAGTTGCTGACTGATATACTTTTAGATCTGTATATGTGTGGACACTCATAGAACAGTTAATATTTTAGCTGTGTACTAAGAAATTCACGTTAGAGGCACACGATGAATATAGACTAAAGAAAAATGATGCAACAACTATCGAGCCATTATAGTTATTTATAGTCACAATCCTCTGTACTCGAGGCCTCACGTGTTATCACACAGTCTATCATGACAAGTAAAAGGTTTAGAGCTGGTTCCAAGTGTGTTGTGTACATTTGGTATCACTGCGCTCAAAGGAGCTGTCAGTACAAATGAAAAAAGGCCATCCTGAGGCAACAAAAACAAAGAAAATCTTCAAAGGGATAACAGAAATATTAGGAAGGGTAAAATCAACAGTTCTGATAAAAAAAACAAAAAAAAAGGATTGTGAGCTTAGAAACATGGGGAAAAAAGCTTGGACCTAAAGTAAAGATTATTGTGAGTGGTCATAATCATTACTGGGAACTTTCTATTATCAGAACAGGCAGGCAGTTTAGGAACTGTGAGATTATTATACTGTTTTAGTTTGCATTATACTCCTAAGTTAGTAGAAAGTGAATATCATTAGATTTATTAGATTGATTTGTGCTACATTATACTCCTGATTCATTATGAATGAGTTACACATTTTTTTGTGACATTTCATACTGCTGATCTATGCTGATTTATAAAGAGAATACTATTTGCAGAATCATGGCCTTGCTGATTGTGAAAAGAACAGAACATACTGCACATACTCTCCCATCTCACACAGGAGGAGACAGACAGGGAGCTGAGGTCATAATTTAGGCTCGCTGAGAGTTAGAAAGAATTTAGGCTTTCATGACTAGGTGGGGGGCACTAGAAGCTATAAAAGCTTGAGTAACGCGCCACCATTTCGAGATTTGCTGTGACCCTCTTCATGCATCTCTCCCCATCCGGATGGTTAATGCTCAAAAGTGTTATATGGTATGAAATGGATTATATGGAATAAAATGGTTGTTGATTGAGCATTATACACCGAGTGTTGTCCTTCCTTCAGCCCAAAGATCAAAAGAACTGTAGATTCTAACAGAACACTCCACGAGGAAGGCTTATAATTATCCACATCTATGATGAAGACTTCAAAAAAAGAATACAGAGGAATCACCACAAGATGCAAATGTGTTCAAAGAAGAAAAAGATAAGATTAGATATGGCCAAAAACAACAAAAAAGCCAGTAAGATAACTGGGGAGAAGAAAGTGTGGAGAAGGCTTTGACAGTTTCTGAACCTGAAGTGTACTACATTAAAAAGTATAGCAGAGGCAGTATGATGCAGTATGATGCATGAATCAACATTGCCTCTTTGGCACTGGGTCATGAGTACATTTTTTGAAGTGTACAGAGTGTCACTTTGTGCAAAGATTCAGGCAAATGCAGCAAACTTCACTGGAGGACACTTAAGAGTACAGAAAGGCAATGACCTGAAACATAATGTGAATGAGTTTTTGAAGGTCGGAAGGTGGAATATTCCGCAGTTACCAGGTCTCAACCCTATCTTGCTGCATTTCACTTGCTTAAAAAAAGAAAAAACATCCACAAGCAACTAAAGACAGCTGCAGCAGTGACCTGGCAAACCCATATTTTTCCTACTGTCTGTGGATTACAGACATTGGATAGTCAAGTTTTAACATTTTTGCTGTTATTTATTACGATGTAAAACTTTCACGTTACATTTTAGACTCTGAAAATAGGTGACTTTGTCTAACCGGTTCTACCGGAGGTTTCTTCCTGTTAAAAAGGAGTTCTTCCTTCCTGCTTCCTTCATAGGGGGTCGCCGATTGTTGAGGTTTCTCTGTATTATTGTTGGGTCTTAACCTTACAATATTAAGTACCTTGAGGTGACTGCTGTTGTGATTTGGTGCTATAGAAATCAATTGAATTGAATTAATGTTACAAACTGTCTTCATGGTTCAGCATTTTGACATTTGCATAGTCCCCTTGTTGTCAGATTTAATTGCATATTCTTATCCTTAACATATAGCTGTTGACAGATTTTTTTGCTTTTTAAAAGCACTGATCAAAGCCTTGCTTTGATCAGTGCAGACCTTATATTGTAAGACAGAACATTTGATGGCCTTTCATTTGAACACAGATATGTGAGGGTGGTGGTGTTTTTTTATTCATGTGAAGACACTGATTTAGTAATGTAGAATTAGAAATATTGACGTTTAAACACTAAACAAGCTCTCTAATTTGGGTGTGTGGCGTTAGGTAAATCAACAGCTGTGCGGACAGATCTGGTTCTTTTGTGTTGCTAAGCAACAAAGATATTAGATTATCTCATGTATGTCACTAACTATCTATACATCTCTGTGTGTAAAATTTAATTCTGCTCGACTTTCAGGGTTTCTTTAGTAAATACGTGAAGCTGTCTACACGCTTTAACACACAGTTGATTCTGTAGCGTCCACACTGGATCCAAGTAGCTTGCTAAACACTCAGCTGGAGCCATTTAGTTCACCCAGCAATAGCAGAAGAGATACGTTTTAACGAGATATTGAGCTTAGAAATGAAGCAGACAAGTCCTTGTGGAATATTTAAGGGCACTAGTGATTATGAATAAAATGGACAGTAAATTTAGTGCTCTGTATGGTAAACTGGGAGTGATTTCGGACTCATCTAATCACATAATGAGGCGAAGGCTGCTGTGGTGGAAGTAGTGCCAGCAGCTCCACCAGTAACTGCAAATGTGGGTAGCAGGGAGGAATTTGTTTAAATGAACATTTGTATTTAAATGTGTGTGCATGATTTTTGGGATAATGTAAAAGAGAGTTGATGGGCAGTGTGAGTCTGTGTAGTCCTGCGCTGATTGCTGTCTGCCTTGATTGATGGTGTTGATTGATTGTGCCGTCGTCTTTTTACCCCCCTTTCATGCTGCAGTTTTTGGAATCTATAAAAAACGCCTTTCCCAGAATTATTTTCTGCTTTGTTGAAGCAGTCAGGCACCAAACGAGTTGACTGTGATGTTTACAGCATCAAGTTTAACTCTGAGCCTGGTAAATTTGTTCTGTTTGAACAGTCAAACCAATAAAGCTTCTTCAAATACACCCCTCCTCCATAGTCAGCTGTGCCTCGAGCCGAGTTCTCATATCACAAGCGTGTGTTTCTGTGTTGGTGTTTGTTTACGTCTCGTGTTTTGACCAAACCTTGCTCAAGACGGCGCTCAAGGCATCTTCTGCAGCTGTGAGCTCATCAGCCCTCCGTGTGCGGATGAGTGAGTGTAACCTCACTGTGACATATGCTGCTGCTGCGTATCACAGTATTTCTCTCTAGTCTAGGCTACTTTGACACAAGGTCAAACAGGGAGAGCATCTGGTGGACAGGAGATGAAGAGTATTTGAGGAACATTAGGGAGCATCTGGGTGTGCTCGCACACGGAAAAAATACCAACACACACTTTACAAATGCTTTCATGTGCATAAACATTTATCTGATACTGCCACTTACTGTCTCTCTCAGTCTCTTGGAGACACACACAACACACACACACACCAGTGCAGTAATAGCAGCAGCAGATAGGGGCTGCTGCAGGACTGTGGAAGTCATCCGGCCAATCCGCTGGTAGGTTTTTGTGGAGCCCGGCTTCACACTGGTACATCTTCTCCTCTTTTTTTTTCTCCTCCCGACGGTCGTCGTCTCTCGCCATCTATCCGTGTCATTTTACATCTCCCATCCCCCCTGTCCTCATCTTCTTCCCTGGGATTAAAATTGGCTGCAGCTGGTTACTGCTGTGTGCTGGAGCAGCAGTGGAGAAGCAGAGGCAGGAGGCGAGAGAGTGTGGTTTCACCAAGGCGGCAGAAGATGTGCAGTGGATGGTTGCAAGGCTAGAGGACGCCTGGGAGGACAGGCTGTGTGTGGATATATACCTGTAGAGAAAGGACCGCTTATATCAACATCTGGGCCAGGTACTGATGAGGTGCCCGGCTTGCACAGCTCTTTCTCTCGGATGTCTTTCTCTCTCTGAGCATGTATCGTTGTATATGTAGAGATATATGTATGCTGGTGTCTGTGCATGTCAGAGATATGGCCTATGTATGAATGCATAGCTACGTGACATCATGGTAAAACCCATCTAGAACAATCACTGTCTAGTACTAATGCCAATTAAGATTTCATCCTGTCTTTCATTTATTCCTTTGTTTTCCTCTCCCCTCCTCATTTCCCCTCCTTTCCTATCTATCCTCTTCTCCTTCTCCTCTCCTCTCATCTCTAGCTCCCTTTGCTATTTGTGAAGCATTTCATGGTGCTTCGTGGCCTTGCTAAAAATGGTGTCAGTTTACATAAGATGTTAGACTAAAAGGGTTGATCATTTGAGAATTACAGTGTCACCTGTGTCAGGGCCATGTATGCATGGTTCCCATGTTTAGAGTTTCCTATGGAAGGCAGACACTGCTTGAATCTTAACTGGTATCCTGAATGCTGTCAACTCCATTTGGCAGGAGGTCACTAGAGTATGCATGAGTGAGGAGGCATTTTTGTCATTTGTAAATGCATGGCATGTAACCTCATCCCTCCCGCTGTCGGATGTGATGGTTTTGCATATCGAATGCTGTGTAGAAAATAAGTTCCCCTCCTCTCATCCTCCTGGGCTTCTTTGGTTTCAGACGAAGGGGAGGAGAAACTATTCATGGACATTAACACACACACACACACTATATGCCGCATAGACATGTTGGCCTGCTCCTTAGCCTTTTGCCATTATTGTATTTGTCATTTATTTTTCTTTGTTTCGGTTCAGTGACATAATGACAAGGATGAAAGCTCAAACAGAACGTAATCATCAGAGACAGAGAGGGAGAAATGAGGTTTGAGCTTCTGTCCTCTGTAGCCTTTGTCACCCAACCTGCTGACACCGCGCATTTAGCCCCAAGGGGATCACTGGTTTACACAATTGCTCTAGTAGCCTTTGCTGTTTTGCTTTGTTGTGAAAATCATTGCAAGCCATTTTTTCTCATGACACTACAAAATTGTGTTTTGTCCCCCCCCCCCCTTTTTTTTCCCTTTTATTGCTCCTCAAAGAAGTTTTATATTGTTAAAATATTCCTCAGTGTTTCTCTTTGCTAACAGCTGTGACAGTCTGTGCATTCTGTATTGGCTCGCTTCAGCTTTTTTGTTGGAAAATATTAAAATAGTCAAACTTGAAGATGAAGGGCTTCTGGCGTAACCGATATTCATGCATTGACACATTTGTGTCATTTTAAACTTTGAGTTTTCTGTAATGGGTTTAAAGTTGTGTGTCCTTTTTTTAATAACTGGTGCTTGTTTTTCCACTGCCATGGAAATCCTTTCGGTGGTTTTTGAAACAGTTTGACTTGGATCAAGAGAAAAATGTCCTTTGCCAGTTTGTGTGTGTGTTGTCATCAAGCTCTAACCTCTCTCTGTTGCTCATTTTGTGTTTTAAGGGGGGGTGGTTGACAAGGATTTGCGGCACTACCTCAACCTGCGCTTCTCCAAGGGCTCAGTGGACCACGACCACCAGCAAATCATCAGAGACAACCTCTACCTTCGCACTGTTCCCTGTGAGTCCACATCACCCTTTATCGCTCCTCTCTTCCACCCTCTGGCCTCCATTACTGCTTTTCTCCTATTTTTTCTTCTTCTTCCTCTTCTTTTTTTTTTTTTACTCTTCTTTGATCTCATCCTCTCTGCTGCCTCACTGTATGTCTGTAATTGTCTCTTTTTATTTTTCTAGCTCCATTTCTTGGATATCATTGTCAACCCTCCTCCACCAGCTAACACACCTTGTCTTTCTCTCTGCTTGCCCTCGAGATGTTACCTTCTTTTTTTGCACACACACACACACACTCATTCTCTCTGTCTCTCGCCGTCTATCGCTCCTTCTCTTCCCTCAGTCGTCCGGCTGCCGAGCTCTCAGCCTGAGGTTTCCACGGCAACCACCCTCTTGTCTTGAGGCTTGCGTTGTGGTGATGCCCTGCCCCCCCTTTAGCACATGCTAGACATGCACAACATGCATAGATTTTTTTTTAAAGGATATTTAAATCTCCCTCTCTAAATTTCTTTCTGTGTGTAATGAATTGTACACGCTGACCAAATGAGATGTTACATATCAGTGTAGTTCTTTTTTCTTTTTTTTCTTTTCTTTTTTCCCCGGCATGTATGCCTTTTGCCTGTTGGGCGGCGATGTCATTGTGTGATTAATATTGAGGGGATGCAGGGCCCAGCAGGATCTTCCTGTGTCAATACAGGCAGCAGCTCATGAATCAGGTCTGATGCTTGAGTCTGCAGACTGCATGCAGCGTGTGGATCAGCTCGGTTTGCATGTATGTTTGCTGAAGGGTTTTGCACTCATCTGACACATTTCATTATCTTCTGTTAATAGGCCAATTCATATTGCAGATTGTGGTGCAGACGCATGAGGAAGCAGAGCTCGGCTTGACGTCAGCGATGGTTGTTTTTGTACTGGCTACTTCTACTATGTCCTCTCTGCCGGTGTGTTGAGCTGCTGACACAGAAGTGATTGTTTAATACGGTCCCACAGCTGCACAGTTCCTGAGCCTCTCTCGCTCTCTCTCACTATCACTCTATCACTCTCTTTTTTCTCCTCTCCTCTTTTTCCCGCCGTCTTCATCTTTTGCTTTCACTCTCTCTCATGTTCCCCCGCTCCCCTCCCACCCTCCTTTGCCTCTTTGATTTCTTTTGGTCACCACCTCACTTCATCACATTTTCGCTCCCTTTCAATTTTAACTCCAGGCGGCCTCTGCTTCTCCTTCCCTCTGCCTCTCCGTTCTCCTTTCTTTCTCAGACTGTTGGCTGTGTAATAGTGCAGTGAAGGCAGACTGACAGGGTGACGACAGAGGTGGTGTGGACTGGCTAACCTTCAACACTTCTGCCCTATTGAGGCTGAAGGGCAGCACGTGTCTGTTTTGGTGGTTTTGGCACCACTTTGCAATTATAGTCCCCTTCCAAGGCTTTATGGAAACGGAAAGATGCTCATCCTGCGTGATATGTGTGAGCAGTAATGACATCCCCATAATTAACTGCCTATCACTTAACAAAGCTGATACAGTGTAATGGAGATTATAGAAATTCCAACTCATAGACCTCCTGCACGGCAGCTTTGAATCATCATATGCTGATTATTTAAATGTCATTAAAATGCAGTTGTAATACTGCAGGAATCCCCCAAATTTATTATAATGGTGAGCACTTTGTACTACTTACGCTGTCTCATATACACTAATCAGCCACAACACTGAAACCAGTGATGGTTGAAGTGAATAACATTGGCTTTAATGTTAGTGGCAGCTGTCAAAGAGCAGGCAGATGGACTCTCACTTTGTGAAGTTGTTGCGCTGGAAGCAGGAGAAATGGTCGAGGAGTGACTTTGACAGTTTTCAAAGTATGAAGGTTAGAGGAGCAGGTCAGAGCCACTCAGTAGGGAGATGTTGTGTGGTGTTCCCTGTATGCAGGGGTTGGTACCCTCAGATGTGGTCCAACATAGGACAGGCAGTGAACCGATGAGAGGGTCATGGGCTCACAAATTGCTGATTAAAGGGCGTCAGAGGGGCACCTCCGTAGCTGGTGCAGCATCCATGCCATGTCCTGAAAGCTGAAGTCCTTACTGCAGCAGCCTCAGTTCTCCTCAGGTGATTTGCTGCTTTAGGTAGCGATTTGCTGGGAAATCTTGGGTCCTGTCATTCATGTGGAAGCTTTTCTACCTACGTAAACATTTTTTGTTTTGATTTTTTTCCTGATGGTAGTGGCCATCTCTTTCAACAGGATAAAGCCACACTGCCGTGCTCCTCAAATCTCTGCTGTAATTTCTGGAAAGCATTCAACCTTCTGTTGACCTGGCCATGAGGCCCTTCTCCTCACCTGTGGAGGACTTTTAATGACCTGCTGCTTATGTCATAAACCTCAGAGGTTTTTTTGGGAGTTCATGCTTCACCGGAGCTGTTTTGGTAGTGGTAGCCTTCAGGGAGACCTGCAAAATATTTGAAAGGTGGTATTAATGTTCTGGCTGATTAGTGTATAGTCAATGCATGATTTCCTGGCAGTCTGAGACTAGCATAAGCAGGCGTTGCTCAACCATCAGTGACACAGCATCAGAGAGCCAAAAAACAAGGTTGATGGTCCTGAGTGCTGCACTGCTCGTGCCCTGTGGGCTGTTTGTTGTTGTGGTTTGGAGCGTTATAAAATCAGTGTTTTTTCTCCCTTGTCTGCAGCGCTCTGACCACGCTGTCAGTGCCGGTCTGTCAGCTTGACGAGCAGACGCCACTCTGCATCACAACACGCTGTCAAGGACGTGGGAGGAGGTGTGTCTGTCTGTGTGTGTGTGTGTGTGTGTGTGTGTGTGTGTGTGTGTGTGTGTGTGTGCGTGCGTGCGTGCGTGCGTGCATATAGCTAGA
>VUQR01009993.1:0-24022 GCA_015108515.1 Hemichromis elongatus | reverse complement strand
TTTTCTCCCCTCGGGCAGTTTCTCTCACGTGCTCTCCGTTGTTTTTTCCCTGCCAGATGGCTTCTGTATCACGTGGTATAAGGCTCCGCCCTTGTCATTTGTATGAATCGAGATCGCGATTTTCTAACGATTAATCGTCTCGTTAGAACCCTACCATATGGCCCGGGAAAGTACAGCTGAAGTAGTGAGGGACACTGCCAAGAATGTGTTTGTTTTATCCTCTGTAAAGAGCAGGAGGACAAGGACACTTAGTATTGGAATGAAGAAATACAATAAAGTGTTTAATAGAAGAGTTTAACAAAGAAAAAATGGGATAGTAAGGGAGATTTGAAAAGTAGACAGCAGTACTCGTAAGCTACTGTAGGAGTTTGGCAAAGAGAAATGTGGCAAAGGCCAAGGGACACTAAGGAAGGAGAAAAGTACTGCTAGGTAGAGAGACTGAGCTGGAAAGGATAAGCAGCAGATTGAGATTGAGATAGAAATATGCTAACGAGTGTAGAGAGCATGTTGAGAAGATGGAAGAAGTACTTTGAGAAGCTGATGAATAAAGAAAGGAGGAGATGAGGACAGCTATGAAGAGTGTAAAAAGTTGAAGGCAGTTGGTCTAGATGGCATACATGTTGGGATATGGAGATATCTAGGAGTAAGGGCAGTGGACTTTTGACCTAAATGTTTAACACATTTATTAAGAGAAGATAAGTGTACTGGTTCCAGTTTTTAAGAACAAGGGTGATGTGCAGAGCTGTAGCGACTACAGGGGGATAAAATCATATGAGTCACAAGATGACAATATGGGAAAGGTGATGATTAGTGAGCATCAGTATGTCTTCATGCCGAGAAAGAGCACTACAGATGCAATCCTTACTTTGAGAATGCTAGTGGAGGAGTACAGAGGAGATCAGAAGAAGTTGCACTGTTTCTTTGTTGATGTAGAGAAATGCATTTGATAGAAACACATTTGTGCCAAGAGAAGAACTGTGGTACTGCATTAAGAAGTCAGGAGTGGTGGCGAAGTATGTGAGGGTGGTGCAGGACATGTTTGAGAACAGTGAGACCGTGGTGAGGTGTGTGTTCAAGCAGGGGATGGACTTGACCCTGTCAATCCAGTACGGTGTCACAATATGATATGATAAAATACGATAGCTCCATTGGAAAAAAAAAAAAAAAGTATGACATCAAAAGAAAAATTAACAAGAGTGAAATTAAACCAAACACTGCCCTCTTTCCGACTGATGAACTGGAAAGCAAAGGCTTAAACTCATCTGTTTTGTGCTGATGATTTCTAAGTCTGTCATAAAGGTGCTGTCCTCAGGATAAACGTAATGTGGTGTCATCTTCTCTGCTCTCTCAAGGGACCATAAGTGCTGCTTTACACTTTAATCTTTTCGAATATCCAAGACAAGATATATTGCGACGATGTCTTCTTTGTGCTTGATAGCACAGTGATGAATATTTTCTGTATTTTAAGCAAAGAATTGAGTCACACATTTTTCCAGATCAGCTCCAGTTCAATTCTTAAAGCTTCGTGATTTTGAAGAATGAGCTGCAAAGCTTCATTTCTCTTTGTGTCTGAGTTTCTTAAGAGTCAAAGAGCCTTTGATCCGTGAACAGCAGACAGGCTCTAAGTACTCCTACACAAAGGCGCTGTAGAGACATAACTGCTTTAAAACAGAACCTATATGAGAAGGACAACTTCTGAGGGCCAGCTATGTTTGCAAGGACTAAGTTTAGAAGCTGCAAATTTACAAGTTCAGCCAGCTGCAGGCTGAATAATATTAGCCATAGGATTACTTGAAGGGGATATATCCTGCTCATTCCAGCATGGTATTATTATTATTCTAATAGGAGAGTAGCTTTGCATGATTCACTGTTAAAAGCCACTGTTATTTCACTTTTACTGGGCTTTGGTATAACCCTCCAGTTTATCCTTTGGCTGAAATAAGCTGATTAATCATGGTTAATGACATATGTATTGCTATTGACAATGGGAACATTCAAATATATGGAGGAGTGAAAAGAAGGAAGCATAAATGCTCAAGTTTTTGTCTTTATTTAGCTAAGCTATAGCAACATAAATAAGGGATTGCATTAGGTCATGTGATCCAGCCCTGTCTGTCTCATGTCCTGAACCCAAACTGAACATTACATAACAACATATTTGTGGATAGTAATGCATTTCTGTCATGGGCTGGGTCTGTGACCCAGCATTTTGAGTTCATTATATATATGTATTTCTGTTATTAGTATGGGGAAATGTTAAGTTCTTGTTTTTGCTTTATTAGTTAGAACTTGAGTCTTTGTGTTTTGTCATTAATTGTTTGTTTTAAACTCATCTAGCTCTCTTACACCCCTAAGTTGTTTAGCCTTAGTTTTGTTTATTGGATCTCCTTGCCCTTTGTGTGTTCCATGTCTCATGTTGTCAAGCCCATGTTGTTTGGTCTGTCTTATCATGTTTCCTGTTTTATTGTGAAAGAGTCTGGTATTCTTTGTTCATTGTATTTAGTTTCACCTCCCTGTCCCATCATTAGGTTCATGCGTGTCAGCTGTGTCCTCATGTCTCCACTTCTCCTGATCACCTCATGTGTGTATTTAAGTTCTCTGTCTCCTTTGTTCATTGTCGCGTCATCTGCATTAGCTTCCTTATGTCGTCTTTTGGATCATAGTTCCCTTCGTGTTCATAGTATTATCAAATGTTCATAGTTTTCATAGTATTCCTAGTCATGTCACAGTTCAGTCATAGTTTTCTTAGTGTCTTAGTGTTAATTTTTGTCTGTTCAAGTACCAGACACAAATAAAGGCTCGCCTTTCGTTAAGTTAATTCCGTCTTCTCGTCAGTGTCCGTACTTGGGTCCTCCACTCCTTCTCTACTCGGTCTGTAAACAGACCGTGAGTTTCAAGGCTGATGTCAACCTCAAACTGTAGAATCACACATCAGAGGACCCAAATGCAGAGCGCATAGGCAAGTTAAACAATTAAAAGCAAACCTTTATTGGGTGACCAAAGAATACAATATACAGAAAATTCAAAGAGTAAAACAAGAAAAAAAAAAGCGCATTAACTGAGTAGTAGGCCACCTTTCATAAAAACAAGAAAACATTATTTTAGAAATCTTGTTTAATACTAAACAGCATAGCAAAAGGAAAACCTTAAAGAGAAATAAGAAAACTAACCTACAAAGTAACCAAAATCATCACAAAATGCACAGGAAGACAAATTGCAACAGAAAACCAAATGTTATCACAGGGATCATGGTTGGTTTATCAACTTGTAACTGAATACAAGGTTCATTTTAAGTAAAAAGCTGGACTCAGCTACTGTGATGACTTTTTACAGGAACCACACTATCGGTTTCCTCCTCCTCATAATATGCTTGGCTAACTATGTCCAAATCTCAACTCAGTTAAATTAAACACATCCATATGTCAGCCTTATGCCAGATAAAGCCTCTAGGGAGCTGTCCGGTGCTGAAATGCAGTTCTTACTATATACAGTGCAAACAGTAACTCTGCTTCTGTGCATCTCATAAGCCTAAAGCAATGAAATCTGGAAAAACTTGTAGCTAAAGTGACCATCATGCTGACTGAAAGAAAACAGTAAAGTAACAGAAGAAACCAGTGACAGCCCCAGTGGCAGAAATAAGAAGTAGCAATAGACACAACTTACTAAAACCCAACCCAACAATTAAAATGATCTGGCTCTGTAAATGGATGACCTGCTGCACAGCGTGTGTGGTTTCCATTTTCTTAGATTTGGTTGGTCTGTAACTCTATTTCACTTCAGTTTTTCTTCTTGGGAATGATGGTTACATTTTTAAATAAATTTTGTTTTCTTGCACTGAAATTTATGTAGAGGTATTTATCTTTGGTTATCTGATTAGAATTTTAACAAAACTGAAAACACATTTCACAAATGTTCATTCTCATAATTTAAGAACTACTAATGACAAAAACAGAAGATAAACAATAATTGCCTGCACATTTCTCCAACCTCCTGTATATAGTGCCCATATGCATCCTTGATTTCCAGCCTACATTTGGGCTCTTCTCCTCAGTCACTCCCCATACAGTACACCTGCAGCTATCATCAGCTTATGTCTGCAACACCAAACCTTGAAAATGTCATTTTCCCCTCCCACCCAGTGGTACAAACACCAGATATTAGAATAGTTAACTGTTATTACCCTGTCACATGTGTCAACGTGGCAAAAAAACCCCTGAAATACTGCAGTTTTGCTGCATGAAATTCTTGCACCCTTCCTGCAAAACACTGACAAGGAGAACTTCTTCATTAATTATTTTCAGCTTAACTATTTTGAGGATTTAAAGTCTTTTAACTTTCAGACAGAAAACAGAACTAAGCCTACGAGCAAAACATCTTTTACTCTGTAATTGTCTTCTTATCACAATCTGCTGTTAGAAGATAGTGTTTGAAGAGTATAGTAAGCAGCTAACTTATTGACCGGCTACATGAAAGATGTGTTGTTATCTGGAATTAGCGGTCTTATCTCCTCTGCTCTGTTGCAGTAGGTTTAACGGTTCAAGGCCTGATATTAAACCACTATTAAGGGCAAAGTTTGCGTGCCATAATGGCTAATCAGGGGCATCACAAAAATAAATCACAATTTTATAACCCTATGGATAGAGAATCTCTAAGTATATAGAGCTATCTGCGCCATGGTGTTATTGTGTATACTGCAAATAAAAAATCTGATGTTTGTCAGTGAAATAATTATATTCTTCAAAATATCTTATAGTCAATAAATGCCACTAAACCTGGAAAACATAGAAGTCGGCCTCTCATATATATGTATATCAGACTTTGCTAGTCTGATGTGGTTGTTGTCTCCAGGCTAACTGGCGCCACTTATAATGTGTAAAAACACCTCCCAAATGTAGTTTACAACAGCTCTTTATTTTAATAAAACGGCCACAATGTTTTTTTCTCATCTTTAAACATACACAAGAAAGATATGTTGCCTCAGAATACGCTTACCTAAAAACAGGATTGCATTAAAGGATCTTAAAGGTGATGAGAGCAGACAGCACTAAATATGTCAGAAATTGCAGGACTAGCTTGAAAAGGAGGTGAGTTGCAAAGCAGCTTGCAGAGGCACCTATAGGCTGGCACCAGCAGCTGAAAAAGCTGAGATCCTATCGATGAGGTTTGCCAAAAGGATGCACAGATGGGTATCAGCTCAGAGATCAGCTGATGTGCTGGGATTGGGCTCAGTGTCACACTGTGGCTTGCCACAACTAACATTATGCTCAGTTAGGGAACAGTTTTCAGTGAGTAATTAAAAAAAAATAAAGGCATACTTCAATTTACTATTTAGCTTTAATGTAATACAATTGGCCAAGTTTAAGCCACATAAGAATAATCAGAACACCAATGAACATTTTCATCAGACATTAAACAGACATTTCAACAAATATTTAACAATATTCTTCCTATCTGAGGTGAAAGGAGGCCAGATATAGCTGGGCATCGCTATTAGCATTACCAGCTAATTTTTAGTCCCATTCTGAAGCCTCAATTCACCTTTCTCACTCACTGTGTTAATAGACCTCTCTGCATTGAATTGTACCTGCTACTAATCTCTGTCTCTCTTCCACAGCATGTCTTTATCCTGTTCTTTTCTTCTCTCACCCCAACCGGTCGCAGCAGATGGCCCCGCCCCTCCCTGAGCCTGGTTCTGCCGGAGGTTTCTTCCTGTTAAAAGGGAGTTTTTCCTTCCCATCGTCGCCAAAGTGCTTGCTCATAGGGGGTCATATGATTGTTGGGTTTTCTCTGTATGTACTATTGTACAATATAAAGCGCCTTGAGGCGACTGTTGTTGTGATCTGGCGCTATATAAATTAAATTGAATTGAATTGAATTGAAAATCAATTTGAGTATTTGTTGCCATCCTGTTTCCTGAAAGATAGAAACTGCGCGTTCATATATTAGTCAGTTGTAAATCACAAGAAATCTGTTTATAAGAAGATGTGACATCAGTAGCTAGGGGCTGGACTGATCAAATATACAAGTGCACACTCATGGATAAATGATTTCCAAGGTGAACAGGGTTCTGCTAAAGGGGTTTGTTTTGTTTTGTTTTTTTAAAAAGCTGCTGTAAAAATTATAACATTAAAGAGTTGAATGGTCTTGTTTAGCTGTTTGAAAGATATAACAGCATCCCATAGTGAAACTGCCATGTTACATAGTATCTATAGATACTATGCTGGTTCTCCTGGTTCTCCTGGTCATATTAGACTCAATCTTATGACTGGCAGTCACTGCGGGTCTCTATATACATTTGTACTCATCTATGAGGAACTGCTTTTACTTACATACATATGAACCAGATTTTATTATAATGCATACTATAAATGAATTATCAGCTCACTGTTGTCGTTGTTGTCTGTCTGTCTCTGATTTCCCCCAGGTGTGTTCCTTTGCTTCCTGTTTGTTTGTTTGTTTTAATTACTTGAAATAATTTTTTGAGGCTGAAACACTGAGCTGTTTTTTGGCCTTTTAAACACAGGGTTGTGACTTTAGCTGAACATCCTGAATTGTAACTGATTGTGTTAAGGTATCTGACAGACTTGCCCAGTACCAGCCTTCCTGACTGAGCAGATAACTACACTGCAATCAAAGTGAAACTGACTTCAGTCTTTCTTATTGTTCTTGAGGGAGGTACAACAGCTTAGAGTACTTACAGCAGATTTTCTGCTGCAGGCTCTGCACTATTGTGTCTGTCAGCTCGCAGATTTTGGGTGAAAAGGTCACTGATGGCTGCCATGACTGGAATACAGTGTATTGCCTGAGCCACAGAAGTGTAATAGTTTTTAATGCTTTTTCAGGACTCCAATTTATTTCAACTCTGATAACATGTGAGGGAACCTGGTCATATCTGGTAATTGCTTCTTTACTTCAAACTCAGGCTTTTGCACTGGAAGCTATTGTTTCTTAGAGATGTGTTTGTTTGTTTTTTAGTGTTTGAGTATTTGTGTCCAGAAGAAAACAATGAAGTTTAAAGTGCAACACACTCCTATTTTTTTGAGCTGTGGGAAGCAGCTATGTTCTTCTGCTCAGGGTTTGGTTTATAGAATTTCATTATAAAGTTTACCCACAAATCATGGACACTGAAATGCTTTATAAGATCCCTCCTTAGTGGATTTATAACTCTAGCAGTTGTGTAATGCTCATTATTTGTGTATAAGGCGAATGGACACACAAATCCATTATAGTAAGGTCAAAATGAGACCCGAAATGCAGGTTGCAGGATATTGTAGCCAGGAATGATGACCTAAAAAGTAACTTTAGTTAAAGCAAAGCAAAACAAAACAAAAGAAAACAACTTACAAATATTGGTGGAAAGTGTTGGCAGCACACAAGGTGACTGGAGAGTTTAAGAAAGCCCCAAAAAATTATATACTGAAATAAAAGTCCACAAAGAAGTCAAAGACGCTGGGAAAGGAAAAAGTACCTGTATGAGCTATAAGTATCTCTTGAAATAAATTTACTTCAGAATCAACTATATTGTAATTTCAGATTAAAATATGACAATAGTGATGCAGTACAGCACTTCGATAGACCGGCGACCCGTAAAGGGTTTATCCTGGGCCTCTCGTCCCGTCACAGCTGGAATAGGCTCCAACATCCCCTCAACCTTGAAGTGGATAAGAAGAAGACTGATGGAAGGATGGGTGGCCTGGTCAAAATCAAAGAATCATTTTCTAGAAACACACAGAAAAAACGAAACAACTTTAATTATCCTCACCAGTAAAGGTTCTCTTTTTACTTCAAGTTTCAACATTTTCCTTCTGTATGTGCGCATGTTTCTGAATTTTGTTTTGGAATGCTTTATTCAAATCTGATTAACTGTGAACCAAATATTACATTGCCAGCTTTTGCTTTAGGGCACATTAGCTTTTTCAATTAGTGGCTTAAAAAACTTATTTTTTTATCTTCCACATTTTTTTTCTGCATTTGTTATTATTGCTGGCATTTTTTTTTTTAATGCTGAGTTTTTATGTCCTTATTCTTGCTTGCTGTGCTCACCCATCTCTAGTTCTGAAGAGGATAAAAACCTGACCTAAATGAAATGGGCAATAAAAATTTCATTATTCTACGGTGTTATTCGATGTGCTGCCAGTTTTTTTTGTGCACATGCTATTCACATGGTAGCAACTTTTTCCTTGATCCTACAAGGAATCCTTGATCCTTGATCCTGAAGTATCTAAACTGATGATTTTGCCAAAACCAAAACCAGAGGTGTAACAAGTCAAAATATTTTAAAGGTAAATAAGTGTGAGAGGACTCTTGTGTTAAAGCACTTCTTGTTTATTTCCACATCAAACTTCTACAAGTTCAAGAGAAATCATCTGTCAGACTCCAGGTGAGTTTTTCTCAAAGTTTTTCTCTAATGTCAGACACCCCGTATCGTTGTTTGCAGGGGAATCTTTCCGCCTTAAAGCTGATGACATTCAAGGACTCCTCTCTGAGCTTCCCTTGGGCTCACGCTTAAAGTCACACACTGCATGCTCGTGTCATCTCTGTGACACCGACTCAGAAATGTTTGCCTGCTCTGCTCACATGTACAGCTGATGTGCAGATACCAAATGCAGTTTTAAAAAATACCAAGCAGTTTTTTTTAATCTCAGGACAAGCATTTCTTCTGAAAGACCTCTTTGACAAAATAAAGTAACTTCTGCTCAGGTTTCTGGATCTTCTCCTCTCCTTTGTGATTCACCTTTACTTTGCTATGTTACCCTTGAAATTTCTTTAGGATGAGTAATATTTTCAGCGTTAAAACTAGAGCAATTTTCCATTTTCAGTTTTGTTATTCCTAATGTAGATTTTCCCACCGCTCCTGGATTTGATATCATTAACCTCCAAACCTGACAGTCACTGGCTTTAACATGAAAATGCAGAGTTGATGCAGCTCAACATATGTGAAATGAAAGTAGATACACAGCACAAGTGCATTTGTGTGCTTGTGTTTGGAAGACAAGCAGAATATACTAACCACGCTGACAAGGGAAATAAAGCACAGCTCATCAGTGGTTTGCTTCTGCTCAGACTTTGTAGATAAAACTGTTTAATGAGCAGGCAGAGATGATTGCGTGAAAGAACATAAGTAACGTGTCAGCTGCGACCCCTCAAGGCTGCTCGAGAACCATGTTGACAGAATAATCTCAAACCAGTGAACTGTGGCGGGCATGTCATCTATTGGCACTGCCTCAACGCTCCTCAAGAACAAGTAAATAAGTGCTTGTTTGTTCTGAAGCCACAGAGCTGTTTTGCTCTGACATTTTGCTTTGCATTAATATCCACATGTAGAGCAGCACATGCGTGCAGTTAATTACTCTTAACAAGGCCGCTTATGGATAAATTGTATGTCAATTGTGAAAAGAGATTGGGCATCCAGCTAAAGGCTTGTGATTTGGCTTTGCACAGGGACAGCAGAGAGGAGGCCTTCGTGGTCAGCGGAGCGAAATGAACTCGAACCGCAGTTTTTCCCTGCTGTTTACAGCTTTAAATCATATATATCATTAAGTCATGCTGTGCTGCAGTTGCTTTGTGTGGCTTCTGTCAGGTGATCCACCTTCCACCATCAGCTGAATCTGTCATAATGTTTTAAAACATTTTTTGTATTTAATCACTTTGGTGCCCAATGCCTGATTATATTGCATTCTATTCTAAAAAAAAAATGAGACCTTGCCAAGCTCTTGTGGTTGCCTATAACAGCCTGTAGAATGACTTCTATGTAAAGTACTTCAGCTGGATTTTCTACTCAAACCCAAAGGATGTGGAGCTTGTCCCCTCATGAGCCTAATTGCCTGTTTTCTAGTCCAGTCTCAGCGTATGCAACCATAGCTAATGGTACTGTAGAAATAGAGCTTGACAAATGAATTCACCAGGTAACTTGATCTAGAATACTACCTTATATGTAATGTCAGTATTGATTTTAGCCATTAGGAAACTGTTTATGATAAAAAAAAAATTTATGGATTACTTCTGAGTACTTGCAAGCACGAGCTTGCCAACATGATACATTTCAGGGTTGAGGGGCAAACTTGTAACTACTGGAGAGGAAAAGAATGAAGATCTTCAGAAACAGAACTAAATCAAAAATATGGGGGATAAAATACTGCAATGCTGAATACGGATCTGTGCCAGGAAACTAACCAATTTAAGTGAACTCTCCCAAGAAGAGTAATATCAAGACGTATACCAGCAGCTTTTTAATAACTATCAAGAGAGTCTGATTGAAGGAACATTTAACCAAAATATTAGTGATGGTATATGTTTATATTTGAAGTTATAGTATACTTTCGAGCCTGTATGAATTAGAGAAAATCCTAAATAAATTCAAACGGATCCACCCAATTCTTGCTTTTTTTTTTTTTTAAAGCAATTAATGATGCATGCTGTACAGTCACTCCAGCCAGGAAACAGAGCAGTTCAAAGGAATCGCTAAAAGCCCAAAGTAACCATGAGATTCATAAGAGTATTGTAACATTTATCAAAGAATATGTGGAAATTTTAATTACGAGTTTTAATTTACTACTGTCGAAAAAAAAGTTACGGGATCACCAAAAGATTTATTGCAAAAATAGTGGAGAAATCCTGAATACTAAAATGAAAAATCTTTAATACGGTGGAGGGGTAGCTTATTATCAGATCAGATGTTCTGCTGCTGTTCATTATGGATGATGATGCTTTTGGCATTTCTGCGCATACCAGAATGGGGCTGTCAGGTTATTCTGACCCAGATATTTCTATTAGGACAGAGCAGATTATCTATGTCACTGTCAGGAAGAGAAATGCTACAAAAAATCACAACCGATGAGTTGCTAAAATGCAGATTACTCTCATATTTAGCTCTGCAGTACTGTCACCAACACAACAGACAGATGACAGTTGCGATAGAGACCAACCCCGATCAATATAGAACATACAGCTTTGACAAAAATGAAAATTGAGTGAACCTTAATTTTAAATTTTTTATCTTGGGTATATTAATTTGACCTTTAACTCAAACAACACATTTTTACTGCCTGATGCCTGTAAGAGTACCAGTGCAGATAAATGCTTTTGTTGGAGCAGGGAATCAGCATCTCCAGTACCATGATACATTTTTCAGTGCACCGCTGACACCTTGTTCCCATTTTCTTCCATTTTTCAGTGACAGTTTCTACTGCAGCATTAAAAGCAAAGCACAAGCTCACCTCTTTTCTCACTGCCCCTTACTTAGGTGACTAAGCATCAGCCAACCATTACAGCCACTGCATTGGAAGTATAAGCTTACATTAAAAAGACAGCAACTGGTATTTTGTCCTGCCTGCAAACTGCACCTCACTGCTGCCCTATGAAAATAACCAGTACTGTGAGTAAAATTCATTTTCTTTTGAATTTGGTTCAGTTAAGGCTATTTGATTGGGTTTAGATATTAGACACCAAAATGTACCTAGTTAGCTTTGGGCACAAAAACACTATTGGTTAACTTACGACAGTAAAAAGTAACTTCAGGAACAAAACCCGCTTGCTAGGCACTATAAACTACATGGAAAGTCTTAGATACTGAAAACTCTCAGTGACTCTGTGCTTGACTCTTTTATTATTTATCACCAGGACTAAAGTACCACTTTTCAGGATTCTCTCTGTGAATAGATTGACTTGTTCAGCCTTCCTGTTTGCTGAGCACTGAGCTGCGTCTAACTGTGTGAACCTAGAGAAACATTTGCTTAATGCGACACTCTCCTGGGAACTTGAGACTGCTGCTGTGCTGAGTTTCATGGAGAGAACTGTAACCACTCCAGACCATGAGAGGGCTGCAGGCAGCATCTGCTGTTCTTCTGTTGTTTCATTAATCCTGAGGCCACATGCAGTATGCCTGTGTTTCATTATCCTTGCAGTGTGCTTTTAAGTGAAAAAGTCAGAAGTGTAGTTTTATTTACTTTTACCATGTGCCTATCCTAGAACTATACTTTTAAAGCACCAGTTTCCAACAACATTCATTTCAAGGTGATTTATATTATAAGGTAAAGACTGTAAGGACCCGCAGAGAAGAGAGAGAATCCTAATGATCTAAATTTTCTCTATGACCAAGCACTACTACCAATGGAGAAGGATCCCCTTTTAATAGGAACAGATTGCTGGCACAGCCATTGCAACTAACCAAAGCTAATATGTCTCCAGAATTGAATACCTAAAAGCAAAAGGTGGCAGTTACCCTGACAAAGAATAATGAATCTCCACTTATCCAATTTATTCTTGCTATGTCAACAAACATGCTAATGTTGATCAGTTTGTTAACATGTTGTTGTCAGCATCCTTCCACGAACAAAAGAAGCCAGATCAATTCAAAATGAGCGAGTTACCCCCACACCACCACACTACCACACCAACACCAGCAGCAGCAACATGGAACTTTATGGGAACTAACAAGCCTTAAGCATCCATCAGAGGAACTGTGGTTTTAAATACTCCACTTGGGCTTCATCTTTTTGCACTGTAAGTTGTTTCTTAGATGTGCTACACATGAATAGGGAAAATATGAGCAGCAGAGTCACAGATTCACCTGTACTTCCAAGGATTACAGAGAAGACGATAAAGTATGTGGAGGATTAATTTCCACAAACAATATACATGTTGTTAAGCTGAGAGTACCAAGTCTACGACGCCTTTAAGCATCTTTTTAGGAGTTCTCCAAAGCATGGTCAAAAGGTTCATAGTGAACACAGATTATTATTTTAGCTCGAAATGTTCAGTCTAAATATAAGTTTTCTTTTTCCATAATATATCCTCTATAAAAACAGTAGCATTGTTTGAGCGATCAATAAATGCATTGCAGGTTTACCTCATTTTGTCTGTTGTTAATATTTCTCCTCTTGGAAAATCCTTATTTGCTGAAACAATTATTTGGTTTATTAATAATTCATCATTCACTATTGTAATTAGTGATTAAGTTTACCTCAGTGGTTGGGGAATATCTCCCATTTACCCCATGTGTATATATTGTATCAGCTTTTTTAAAACAGAAAGCACTCAGGATGAAAGCTCCTGCCTGTCTGCACTCTTCTGCTGCTCTCACTGCTTCCTTGTATTATGTTGTCTCCTTATACAACCTTAACCTCTAGTTGCCTCCGGCCAACTCTTGCTCACCTCTCCCATCTGTAAAAATTAACGCTAACAGAAGTTTTATTCCTTGTTGACAGCCATGCTAGGTGTTCCCCTCACTGACCTTGTGTTATCCGCCTTGTTTACAGAAAACACTTAACGGATCTCAATCATTTCTCTTATTTAAGGCAGAGATTTCGTGCTTCAGACACATCAGCTGAATTTAATTTCATGTGATTTAATTAAGTACATGTCCCACTTAGCGTCATCATCAATCATAAACCTCTGGGGCTTAAAAGTGAAACAAAACTAAATGCCACAGACTGCAGTTCCTCTAATGCCCACTTGAGGCTTGTCCCAAAAGTGAGCCTTATCCGGTAAAGTCCTACGTCCAAATACTCCACCTTATAGCAGAAATAAGCATGGTTGCTTCAGTTCTGGTAAGTGAAACACTACCATTATATTACTTATCACTAATTAGCAGATACCTATGATTATGCAACAGCAACTGTACAGTTCATTATTGCAACTTATTAACCAACAACTTTACTCTCTGGTCAGAATACTTGCACATGTACTTAAAAAACCCATCATAGATTAGAATAAAAATAATTTGACCAACTTCAAAACAAGTCTTCTCTCTGTGTAACTTGCATGGTGTATTATAAAATTCTACCAATTGGATCTAGAGTAAGCCTGCACGGGATGAAAAACAGTGGCCTAAGAATGGAGCCTTGAGGAACTAATAATGCATTTTTTTTTTTTTTTTCACCAGAAGCAACATTCATTCATAGTCTGAACTAACTGTGGCAAACACTCCTGCCTTTTAATCAATCAGGATCTTTTGGCAGAATATGAATTCATATTCATATTCAGGGGTGGTGTTCAGATTAGAAGTTGTTGAGGAAACGCAGTAATTTTCCAGTAGAAGGTAGACTTGAGATGGGTTTATAATTATTTAATACTGTTAAAGTGTTGAGGAGTGACACATTTTCAGCACATCCATTTACAAGCACTTTAAAATGTTTTAAAAATCTGGTTGGCATGGCGACAAAAGGAGTGCGCTGATTAAAAAATTCTTCATTACCTTTTTTGCAGTTTTAGTATTGATTGCATTAATACTAGACAAATTATTTCTGTGCGTCATAAGAAGTCCAGTTCAGTCAACACAAGGGAAGTCTGATGTCTGCAGTTTAATTACAAAAAACATGGAAGAGAGGTTGACAACAGACAGGAAGTTAAGGGGCTCAACAGCAGTAAACAGGAGAACTGTTAATACTCATGCTTATTATGTTAGATAAAAGGCAAATCTACTCATCTTTGTATTGTAAACAAGGCTTCTCTCTAAAGATGAATTTGCACTATTTGTTCTCAGCTCCTCTGCATTCTCCTTCCTGACTTGTGACAGCTGGATTGTTTCTCCACGGTGCTTTCTATCTGCCAGACACAAAAGCGTCAATTAGCTTTCACAAAATAATGGGAAAAAATATCACAAAACAAATCACCAGTGTAACAATGACACACATAAATTAATTTCTTTTAAATACCTATTTATCTGTTTGTACTTGCCTTTTCTGCTATGTTAGTGGGTTTGGCAACTTTTCAACAAAATTAAGAAGACAGTTCAGTAAAACCTGTTTTAGAAGCCATTTGAGGCAAGAAGCTGAAAAGGAAGTGGCTGAGCATGGATTCGTCTTCAGTTCGATAACAGCTAGTGTCAAAGGTTTTCAGTATTCAGTCACACTTAGAGTGGCTTGTACTTTAACTTTATAAAATCAAGAATTTGTGACCTGGTGTTACCAGAATATATTAGACCAGCGCTGAAAGAGATGATGAACAGAAAGTGGAAACGATGAATCTTGTAAACATCTAACACAAAGGAGTCTAAAGTGGGTTTAAAATGCTGAACACAGAAGGAATTAACAGATTTGTTTAGATGATGGTAAATAATGTTTGATCTCTCGTTTTAAGTACAAGAAGAAATACAGACATACAATTTTTCTTACCGTGTATCAATATTAAAATGCCATCCTTGAATTTTTTTTTCCATCCTCTCAACTTGGTTTGAAATTACTTTTCACAAAATGTGTTTGCAAAACCTAAAAACCAACAACAGCCCACATATCCATATGCTTCAGATGATTCTCCCACTAAATCTGGGAGAAGCCATTTAGTAGCAAATGTGATGAAGCCACCAGGACTTAGACACTAATTTGAAGCCTTAAGTCCAGCGTCTTCATGGTGTATGATGCAGTGACATACTGCTACCCACTGTTCAAGGACTTTTCCAAAGTAAAGTTCTGGGGTAGGCTGATTGCTGTCTCTGAATCACACTGACAGTTGTGCTGGCAATGACTTTGGGGTGAATAAAAAAAAAAAGTTGTAGAGCATATTTTGAAAACCCCTTTTGAGAAATGGAAGAAAAAACAAAGGAAATGAGTTTGAAGATGCAGGCACAACAAGAAAACATAGGAAAAGGACAAAAAGAACTTAAAAATATACTTAACCCCCCCCCCCAAAAAAACCTCTGAATTCCTGGGTAGATACACAGATAGATGTATATTGTTTTGGTTATTACAATTAAAAATTAGACAGCTCATAAATTCATCTTTATATATCCAAACAGTTATCTGATAATCACATCTATGGGAATACACTTTAAAACAACCTAGTCATGATGATGTGTGCGAAATTTTTTTTTAATTAAATCCTGAAGACTGGCACATATTCAAGTACACTCCTTAATAACCTTTGATAATTTGGTGTCCAGGCCAGCGCTGATCTATAGCACACGTAGCACACAAAGTAGCATCAGGAAGAATGGATCATTGTAGATTACAGGCGATTAATTTGGGCGACAATTTGGGGATCCAGATGCTTGCCCGATCTATAGCAGAAAGCAGTTTTGTTCCTACAGTTTGAAAGTGGTTGTTTTCTTTCTGCCATCTGGATATATTATTAATTCCATTTTATGCAGAAAATTGAAAAATGCAGAAAATTTGATGCAATATCATTTTTGGTTTCATTTACAGTAAACTAGATGAGAAAGCTGTGTGTGTTTTACAGCATGTCTTCCTTGGAATGATACAAATACTGTGTGAGTTCAGGTGGTTTCTCAGTCAAATCACAGATAGTGGCAGAGAAAAGGCTCACCTTTAAGCTTCAAATCTAGCTCCTGAGTAACCAATGGGTCACGTTTGTATTTTACGTACATGGGATAAATGCAGCCAAATACAGAGAGGTCCTTGAAAAACCGCTTTAGTGTGCAGCGACTTAACCAACTCTGAAGAATCATGATTTAAATGATGACCCAATTACTGCTAACTGCCAAGCGCTGAAAGGCAATGTAACTACTTGGTTTATTTTGTGTTTATAATCACTGAGTGATCTGCCAGTAAGTTGGAGTTTGCATGAATCATTATTTTGAGCAAGTTGTGCTTGATAACAGATTTTTTCAGGACTCTGATTTGACTCTGATATGAATATTTACTCAGGAGATGCACTTTCAAGGAGACAACGTGGTGAGGATCAAATTTGTTTAAAACTATAAAAAGATTATTATCAGTAGGGTATCCTTTCATCTGCAGTGCAGAGACAGAGGACAGAAAACCTCAGACATGAGTGGCTGAGACTAATGCGTAGTTCAAATTTGGGCTCTGGCAGATTTATATTTCACAGCTTTGAAAACCAGTATTCCTGGAGGACCTTACCAACGGAGATACTGGGTTAGCACTGCAGAGACACTCAGCCCCATTACGCTGCTGCTGTCTCTCATATACAAAAGGTCCCGTGACCTTGACTCACATTTTTTATCAGCATCTGTTGCCTAACCCAAATTGATAGTTAAAATGTTATATATTTTCATAATGTTCATATTACGAAGCCTTTTTTGCTATAAAATGCAGTAAAGAATTCCCAGTGACTATGTAAACAAAATAATTTGCTCCTCACAACACGAGAAAACAGACACACACGGCCAGAAGTTCATTTAAATTATACAGAATGAGCTATACTTTCAACATTTTGGTGGTGGAACACTTCTTGTTTATCAGCACGACCATACCAGCAGGTTAAAGTTTCAAAACTGGGCAGATGCTAATCAGCATCAAACTGTATGCTGGCAACGATGTCCAACATGCAGCTTGGGGGCCAGAACCAGCCTGCTGAAGGATCCAGTGATGCCAACTGGATGACCTTGCAAAATGGGAAGATGGCAAAGTTTTGCAAAGAGTTGGTGCATTCAGAGCTCCACTATAATATGTAACATGAAAATTATGCAAAATTATGACATTTTAACATACACTATATTGAAATTACATGCTTGTTTTTAAAGACATCACTGTTTATCATCTGATTTATAACTTGTCAGAATGTACATGTACTTATTTACACCAAGAGTACTTTATGCAACGATTCTTCCTTCCTTCCTTTTTTCTTTCTTATTTGATTTTATTAGTTTAGCTTTCTGAAGATTTAATTGAACTGTATGTTGCCCACAAAGTGAATTGCACTTGAGACCCTTCCTCTAGGGGGACTGTCCTCTTAAAATACATCATCCAGAGGTTATCTTCTATCACTCCTGTTCTTTGACTCGCATATAAATCAGATCTTTAGCACCTGTTTCTCATATATAAAAAATAATATTAAATTGAGATGCACATTTTCTAATGAGGAGTTAAAGATACTCATTCATGCATCTGTCTTATCATTTATTGACTTTATTATTCACTATTTTCCTCACTCAGTGAATCTGCCCTGAATCTCTTGCAGATAATTCACGATGCTGCCGGTAGGCTACACATAGGTCAGACAGACAGTGTCATCTGAGGGAATACATAAAGAAGTGGCTGTAATTCATAATCAGCTAATGCAAGGCATTATTACACCCCATGAATTAAAGATGAAAGTCTGCACTTGAATTGCATCTTAAATGTTTGATTTAAAGTCCGGTGTGGGGTCTACAGAGGCACCATTACAAGAATTGTGTAACTGACGAAATATTTATGGCTCTAAATGTATTTTTACTGGTTCGTAGAGAGCTCCTAACTTAGCTTAAAATGTTAGGGATGACTCCCAGCTTAAGAGTTTGTGATTTCTGAAAATACTTAGAACAGCTCTGAGCACGGAAACTAAAACATCTCAGGGACGAGGTGTGGCTGAAAAATTAATGCTATGGTGCACTGACAATGAAAATATTCAAAACAACAAAAAAGAGAATTTTACATAAAGCAAAAATTAAAAAAAGGAAGAAAATATTATGGGTAATACTAAAAGTTACCATCGGGCAAGTAGAGAACAAAAAAGGTCTGTAATGACCGTAGAGGTGGGTAACTACCAGGAACAGATAAGGAAACTGCTAGCACCAATCCCACTGCAGTGTCAAAGCAGATTCCCATAGTGTTAGGCTTCAACATGTCATTCAACATAAACATTGCATTGTTGTATTAGACTTTTATAGAGACTGTTGTTAAAGCAGGAGTGTCGAACTCCAGGCCTCAAGGGTCGGTGTCCTGCAGGTTTTAGATATCACCCTGGGTCAGCGCACCTGAATCAAATAATTAGTTCATTACCAGGCTTCTGGAGAACTTCAAGACATATTGAGGAGGTAATGTGGCCATTTAAATCAGCTGTGTTGGATCAAGGACACATCCAAAACTTACAGGACACCGGCCCTAGAGGCCTGGAGTTCGACACCTGTGCATTAAAGGATGTTGCAAACCTTCATACAGTTATGACTAAACAATAATTGAGTTCCAGAGTATAAATCAGTCTGGAGAATCCATGCTTGTTATGGCAATTGCAGTTTACTCAAATGAATCAGTTAAAATCATGACTAAAAGAGTTTATGAGCAACTAATAACTCATTAGGCTGCTATCCTGATGGGGCTTCCAATCAAAATCAAAAGCAACAACACATTAGGCTATGCTGCCAAATTCCTATAGATCAAACTGGAAGTATAGACTTACTCTGCAAGCACAAACTAAGGATAAGGACTTTTGTATTTATAATCTATGGCTGAGAGAGGGAGGTCTGGGCTTCTCTGCTTTGGCTGTTGCCCCCACGACCCGGCCCCGATAAGCAAAAGAAGATGGATGGATATATGGATGCTATGGATTAAGAATTGGTTGTTATGAAAATTCATATGTGTGTGAAGGCAGACGAGTGAATACTTTCAGCAATATAGTGTAACTCACCTGTCCATCTATCAACTACCAGCAAGAGAAAGATGTAGAAATAAAAACATGCTATGTTTTTGCACATCTTACCATTTTTAGAAGAATGTCAAACAGTATGAAAAAGTTCAATTTGCAATGGAACACCAAACACACCAAAAACTGTAAACAAGTAAACACAGTAAGCAGTAGTGAGTAAATATAAAACAAAAGACTGAAAATTAAATAGTTAAATAGTTTTCTGTTTATTCTGAAGATTATATTATTAATTTAATTTTCTTTAGTTTCATTTGCATCATAGTTTGTGCTTCTGTGTGCCCTGTCAAATTAAACAACATGATCATTAAACTGTTGTTAAACTGTTGTTATCTTTATTTCTCTGTTTCTCCACCGTTTCAAAAGAAGACCAGAGAAGTGCACTGCACAACAAGTTCACCATAGCCAGTCTTGCTCTTACTGGACTTGGCAAAACCTATAACCCCAGCCAGAGATAATGGGTATCACAATAGTAGTTATTAAATTTCTTCGTTAACTCAGGCTTTCTGCTTTAAGCTCTGTGTGCACTCACATAATAAGGGGTGGCTGACACATCATTTCACTCCTTTTCTACACAAAATCCATCAACCGAGTGCCGCCTATTCTAGTCAGAGTCATTATCACAGGAAAACCCTGAACATAATCTGGTCCACACCAGCTTACTGTATGTGTTCACAATAAGTTATAAAAGGAAAATTACCCCCTGTCACAGGAAATGTTTGGCTTTAGGCTCAACATACCTTGCTACTGTCACTGTCTCAGCTGTGCACTCCATATGAGACATAGTGAGGGCAGTAAATGATATTTAAATATGCAACAGTAAAAAAACTAAAAACTAAGAATGACTGAACTCTATTTACTTGCTTCATTTTCAGTATCCTTGTATTGCTGCTTCATGAAGTGACTCACATTAATGCCACATGGGATTATGAGGATGCTTTACTAGAGCTGAGCCATTGATAAAACCACACATGCTACAAACATAGCTGTTATAAACTTGGAAGTGACAAATGAAACTTTAAAAGTAATAACTAGTAGTACTCAAACCAGTATACATGGAAACTGCTAAGTGAATTATTTTTGTTTAATTAATAAAGGAAGTCTTTACTGTCAAAGCTCAAACTTCATTGGCTCTTTTGTGAAAGAAAATAGTCACATATCTGTACCAACTTTTGTGTTTAATTTCCACATAATCCTCGCTTTTCTGTTCTAATAGCTCCGGGGTCAGCAGTGTCCCAGCCCAGGACACAGTCGGTATAATTAACTCCCACACTGAACCTCTGATCTGCAGAAACACACATTTCTATTCAAGCTGAGCATCCCACACTCAGTTCAAAAGGGAATTAAGCTTGATTTCCTGCTGCCAGTGACCCCACAGAGATTACTATGACACTGTAATGGTTGAGGTATGTGCAGCATGCTGCTAACAGCTGCATTTCCACAGAGATAAGCGCTCCACGCTCCAGCGAAAAGGCCTGAACGGATTCTCCTCTGTTCAGGGTGGTCTGCACAGGACAACAGTAAACAAAAAGGTGGGCTGCTCTACAAGTCACGCTTTGATGCTCCTGTATCATAAAACAGAAATCAACCATGGCTCAGGCAGGACGGGGCAATCCTATCTATACTCAGTCATACTCAGTCTTTATTCACAATTACTGATTACAACCCTTTTTTTTAATAGTAACTTGATCACTTCTTGTGAACAAAAGACACAAAACATTATTCTTAGTTAATTTCCCAGTACCTTCAGTACCTTCTTTCAGGGTACATGCCCCTGTCTGTGCTACATAATTTTTTATAGTTGCTAATAGTCCTGTTGCTCTTTAGAAGGATGCCTCAGGGAAGTTTTGCCTTGTCTTATTGAAAAGGGGTGAAAACAAGGTTTCGTCTTACCTAAACCATGTGATCTCTGGTGGCAGTGTCAATGACTGTGTTAGTGTGGAACACACCCGGTGGTCTATAGAGCAATCCCCCTAGATTGTTGTTTTTCATATTTGAAGATCTTTTGGATGATCAGCCTGGCACTCACGTCACCCTTCACTGACTTTTCAGGCCTCTGAAATGAGGCTGTTATCTCACAGCAGCCAGTGCGTCAAGATATACATGTGTAAAGACACGTTGTGCGTAATGGTGAGACACAGGCGGCATCTGACAAAATGGCATTATGTGTCACCCTGGGATGAGAACGCGTTGTCTCATACTTAGTTTTTGGCAGCAATCAGCACAGTCTGCTGTCTGCTGGGCCCATTGTCAAAATATCTTACTTGAAAGAAAAATTAATCTTAGGTCTCGAATGCTTTCAGAGGGCTCAGGACTATGTTTAGCCTTAAATATAGAGTGCTGGAGTTTTTATAGTGCTGCGCTTGGTTAGATTTCACTCACATTGTGCTGTGAGTCAAAGATGCTCTCATGCCATCTGTCAGTGGAAGTACCTTGAGAAATGCTCTAATATGTCTAATATTAGCTGCCTTTTCCCAGTGTACATCCCCTCAGTAGCTGTATCCTGGGGGTGACCATCTGGTGGCTTGTTTTAGGATTTGTACAACTGCCCGGGGGAGGATGGAGAGCAATTCAACACTGGGCCACTATAGCATTCATACTGTATATACACATATATTAAGTTTGCGTGTGTTTTACACATATACATTGATATTTCTTTTCTATCGGGCTCTTTGTCGCTAAGAAATTTTTTTCCATGTCTCCATGGAAAAAAACACTACACTGCTCCTGATTATTGCAGTTCTTATGCACTCTGAATTTATTATATTTGTGGAAGAGACCACAGGTAACACAAGCTGAGGCCTACGGTAAAAGCAAAGGAGCTTAAAATCATATTGCTAAATGTTTGTCTGAAAGCTGTATTGCTTATTCTTGTAAAAATAATTACATTTGTCACACAGGTTATTTCAGAGGGGCAGCACTGTGGTGTGATGGTTAGCACTGTTGCCTCACAGCATGAAGGTCCTGAGTTTGACTCTACCATCTGCCTAGGGACTTTCTGTGTGGAGTGTGCATGTTCTCCCTGTATTTGCTTGTATGTAGTTGGACTCCCACAATCCAAAGACTGCCACAGGCTGGGTCTCTCCAGCGCTCTGAGTTTATTTTTGCATTTGTCTAATGTTAGCTTTGTGATCATGTGTTATTGTTATTTAGCTTAGGTTAAAGGCAGCCATTATTTATTGTTTCCTTGGTTTCCATGTTTGTCTAGTTTATCATGTGTTTTAGGTCTGTAAGCGTAGTTTTGTCATGTCTAGTTTCCTGTTTTATTTTGAAATAGGTCGAGTGTGTTCTGTGTTCATGTGGTTAGTTTAACTCTCGCTGTGTTGCCATTATGTTTAATTCTGGTCAGCTGTGTCTCCACTTCGCCTGATCACCTCATATGTATATTTAAGTCTTCAGTCTTCCTGTAATCCATGTCATAGTTAATCATAGTCAGTCCTAGTAAATCATAGTCTGTAATTTAAGCCATCGTTCATTATAATTTCACAGTTTGTTCATATCTTTCTTAGTTTTCATGTTTCTATCTGCCATCAGCCGAATAAAGGCTCCCTTTTTGTTTGAATTCAAGCTCAGTTCTCCCGTGTCTGCATTTGGGTTCACATCTGAAACACATCGGCTGCTCAGCCGCAACAAAGAGATGCAGAACCCTTTATTTACCATTGGCCCGCTGCTGGGCCCATTTTACAAGTGCTCTTTAATGGGGTTTGGTTAATTGGTGGTTCGAAATTGCCCATAGGTTTTAATGGTTGTCTCTCTCTCTCTCTTTTTTTTTACATTCTTTTTTTTTTTTTTTTTTTTTTTTTAAATTTTTTTTTTTTTTTTATTTTTTTTTTTTTTTTTTTTTTAATTTAGACAAATTTTCAGGTTGTGTAACAAATGCTGAGTATTATTTGTGAGCAAATGCTATGTAAGTCTTAGCTCATGCCTTCATATTTTCAGACTCCCTACTTCATGGCTGTAAAGTCCAAATGAATTCTTCCTGCCACAGACTGTATAAATGAATGTTGGTATCCATTGTGGTGTGAAATTCAGCTTTGAAGCTTTGAGGCTGGAGTGCTAATTTAGCAGCTAATGCTAGCTAGCTTGGTTAGCAAAGTGTATCAGAAGTGCAATGCACAGACACATGCTAATGAATGCAGATTAACATGAACATAAATGACTAAAATTTCATTAACAAAAACTGGAGTACAGACTTGGATAGTCAGGTAGAAAAATTAACCATAGTTTCAAACACCACTAACATGGAAGAAAGTTCTAGACCACTAGCATATATTACTATAACCTTCATTGGGAATCTTAGATGTATAGGGGCAGATTTACTAAATGGGGTAAAATAGCCTGTTCATGGTTGTGGTTAGTTTTACAGGTGTGTCCAAGGATAAATAAAATATTTATTATTGATCATTTTGAGAATAAAATAAATGTCAAAATTGTATTTTAAAATTTTTTTGTCATTACAGTTGTCATGTAACGGCTGTGTGGCAGGCAAAATTAGGACCCAAGCACAAACTCATGGACACAGGGAGTGAACTCAAAAATCTCAGCTTTATTTGCTAAAAACAGAAAAACGGGAATACAAAACCAAACTAAAACTAAACTGGGGAAAAAAGTAACCAGAAACACAGGGAGATCCACACAGCATGAGGGATGACGCGACAGAGAGCACAGGAGAACACAGGGCTTAAATACACAGGGAAGTAATCAG